>PVJS01002072.1:0-88648 GCA_004027185.1 Glis glis | reverse complement strand
GACACTAGAAGGCCGCTTACACCCACGTCATCTATGAGTCTAGGATTGGGGGTGCGTGTGTGTGTGTGTGTGTGTGTGTGTGTGTGTGTGTGTGTGTGTTACTGGGGATTGAACCCAGGGGCATTCTACCTCCGAGCTACACCCCCAGCTCTATTTTTTTTTAACAGGATCTCACTAGGTTAATGAGAGTCTCACTATTTGCCAACGCTGGCTGCGAAACTGAGATCCTCCTGTCTCAGCCTCCCAAGTACTAGGATTACAAACATGCACCACCACGCCCAGCTAGTGCAGAATTTTTAAACCTCAGCACTAATGACATTTGAGTTTGGATAATTCCCCATTGCGGGGCTGTCCTGCACATTGGAGAGCATTTGCCATCATCCCTGTCCCCTTTCGGCTCCATGCCAGCAGCAGTGCCCCTAATTACTTCCCAAAGGCTCCATCTCCATGATCATTCTGGGAATGAGGGCGTGGATATGTTAGTTTGGGGCAGGGGACACTTTAGTCCATGTCGAGGGTAATCTCCTCTAGAATTTCAGCACTTGTGCAAGGGCCTGATTTCCTGTAAATATTCATATTCACACCGGGCGTCCACCTGTGTGAGGCGAGAACGGCAGGCTGGTCCGAGCGCCCTTCCCTCCGTAACACGCGGCCTTCCAGAAGCAGAACCCATGAGCCGCGCGGGCCTTCCCTCTCCCAAGCAAGGCGCTCGTGAAGGACGGTGTCCGGAACCACACCGAGCCCCGGTTCTGGCCCAGGCCCATCAGCAGCACCAGGAAGCCCCCGGGCCTTCTTGCTGCTCCGCCGTTAGTCTCTTCTTACGCAGAGCCACGGTTGAGGGCTGGAGTGGATGTGGGGAGAGGCGCCGCGCAGGGACGGGCTTGCTGCTTTGAGTGTGGTCAGTCCTGGTGACAGTCATAACCCTGTTCGTTGACCAGACATTGGGTTTGTGTCCTGGTGGGTCTGGCTGCTCTTCCGCCACCTGGCAGGAGGGCTCACCTGTGTCTCCTGGGAAGGCACATCCTCAGCCACGCTCCCTGTATTTGTGTATTTACCAACTGTTACTCCACCCCCTCCTTGATCTTACAGTGGTGACAAACACATCTCTCCCATCTAGAACAGAGGATACACATATATACGTGTGTGTGTGTGTGTGTGTGTGTGTGTGTGTGTGTGTGTTTCACAAATTACTTACAGTTGTTAGAATTCTCGTCAGGTAAGAGAGCAAATATTGAGTAGGAGATTTTTCTCCTGTTTTTGGCCGGCCCCTATGTTGCTTTATAGACGGTATTTACAGAGGCTGCGGCCCGCGAGGCCCATTCCTACAGGTTGCCAGCGCCTGCTTCTGTAAGTAACCGTGTGCCAGGACACAGCCACGCCGTCTATACAAACTCCATCAAGAGCAGCGTTTGCTCTGCAGATGGCAGGTTGGGCAGTGGAAGCGGCGTCGGGTTCAGGCAGCTCAAGCTCGCTGTGTGGGGCATCTACTGCGCAGTGCCGAGGTCCCCAGAACAGAGAAAAAGAACTGCCCCTTCCGCAAACTACGCCGCTCTCTGTCCCTAGAGGGCTAGCAAACATTAGCAGCAAAGAACATCCTCCTAACCCGGCCACCACCTGCTGACACAGATGGCCTGCGGTACAGCGTCTGCGTCACTGTCACCGCTGGGCTTCCCCGGGCATGGGGAGGGCCTCCAGAAATGCCACCCGGGGCAGGAGGAAGGCTCCCGCCGGGGTCAGGGGCAGGAGGAAGGCTCCAGCCGGGGACAGGGGCAGGAGGAAGGCTCCAGCCGGGGCCAGGGGCAGGAGGAAGGCTCCCGCCGGGGCCAGGGGCAGGAGGAAGGCTCCAGCCGGGGTCAGGGGCAGGAGGAAGGCTCCAGCCGGGGCCAGGGGCAGGAGGAAGGCTCCCGCCGGGGCCAGGGGCAGGAGGAAGGCTCCCGCCGGGGCCAGGGGCAGGAGGAAGGCTCCAGCCGGGGCCAGGGGCAGGAGGAAGGCTCCAGTCCCCGCGGTTCGGCTCTCAGCCGCAGGGCTGCTCTCACTCTTCCTTGGCCCTCCTCCAGTGCACGCTCCAAGTTGCTAATGGCCGCCTTTCTCCCCAGGGCGGCAAGTACCTGCAGGCGGTGATTCAGTACGGGAAGATCGTGTCCTGGCTGGAGATGGAGTACGGGCTCTCGGAGAAGGAGTCGAAAGCTTCCGAGTCGTTCCTGCTGGCCGCCTTCCTCAACCTGGCCATGTGCTACCTGAAGCTCCGAGAGTACGGGAAGGCCGTGGAGTGCTGCGACAAGGTGAGCCCCCGACGGCTCAGACAGCGCCCCAGCCCAGGGCCTCTGCGGCCTCCCGACGGCTCAGACAGCCCGCCCCAGCCCAGGGCCTCCGCGGCCTCCCGACAGCTCAGACAGCCTGCCCCAGCCCAGGGCCTCCGCGGCCTCCCGACGGCTCAGACAGCCCGCCCCAGCCCAGGGCCTCCGCGGCCTCCGACGCTTAGACAGCCCGCCCCAGCCCAGGGCCTCCGCGGCCTCCCCCCGACGGCTCAGACAGCCCGCCCCAGCCCAGGGCCTCCGCTGCCTCCCGACGGCTCAGACAGCCCGCCCCAGCCCAGGGCCTCCGCGGCCTCCCGACGGCTCAGACAGCCCGCCCCAGCCCAGGGCCTCTGCGGCCTCCTCACGTCAAACGCTGGCGCGCTCACTTGGCTTCGCTCTATGTATTTGTATGTTTGGGATTGTGTGTTTCCCAAGATGAACCGGGAAATCCAGGAAGTTTTGATTGCAGCAGATGCTTCTGACACCTAGACTGTCCTTGGGCTCACTGCCTTCCCGCAGGGCTGGGACTGAACCCAGGCCTCACGCAAGCTAGGCAAGGGCGCAGCACCCCGCGACCCCGCGAACACACACCTTGGGCTCTTTGGAAATGGAGGCTGAACCCAGGGACATTCTACCCCCAAGCTACGCCCCAGCCCTCCTTTATTTTTTACTTAGAAACAGGGTCTCACAAAGTTGCTGAGAGCCTCACTAAGTTGCTGAGACTGGCCTTGAACCTGCGATCCTCCTATCTCAGCCTCCCAAGTATTGGGATTACAAGCGTGTGCCACCACACCTGGCTTCCAGGTTTTTTTATTTTATTTGTGTGTGTGTGTGTGTGTGTGTGTGGTCCTGGGGATTAAACCCAGGGGCATTCTACCTCCAAGCTACACCCTCAGCCCTAATTTATTTTTATTTTGAAATAGGGTCTTGCTAGGTTGATGAGAGTCTCACTACTTGCTGAGGCTGTCCTCGAACCTGCGATCCTCCTGTCTCAGCCTCCCAAGTCCTGGGATGACAGGTGTGTGCCACCACGTCTGGCTCTTGACTAGATTTTCTGAAACAATCATGTGGCATTGCTGTTCAACCCTCAATCTGTCCTTGCTAATTTGTTTTTTAACTTTGTTGACTGTATCTTCATCAAGTTTTGATGTTTGTGTTTATGATGTGGGATGAGAATTTCTTTTCTATGTGGGTAGCCACTGTCCCACCCCATGTATTGCAAAGTCAATCCTCCCCCGCTGACTTGCATCATTCAGTGTGTTTATCTAATGCACACGAGTGTGTTTCTGAAAGCTTTGCTCTGTTCCACTGAGCTGTTTGTGCACATACTAGTAACCAAACTTAATTTCAGTACTTTTTAGTAAATCTTTTTCTCTGATCGAATAAGTAGTCTTTCTTTTTCTTTTCTTTTTTCTTTTTTTTTTTTTATGTTGCAGTACTGGGGATTGAATCCAGGGGCTTTCTATCTCCGAGCTACACCCCAGCCCTATTTTTTTATTTTTTTATTTTTTTTTTTGCGGTACCGGGGATTGAGCACAGGGGCGTTCTACCTCCATGCTAGACCCCCAGCCCTATTTTTTTTATACTTTATTTTTTTGAAACCGGGTCTCACGAAGTTGCGGAGGGCCTCACTAGGTAGAGAGAGAGAGAGAGACAGGGAGAGGGAGAGGGAGAGAGAGAGAGAGAGAGAGCAAGCACATGCGTGCGCTGAGGCTGGCCGCGAACCCGGATCCTCTGGTCTCCGCCTCCCAAAGTCCTGGGATTACAAGCATGCGCCACCACGCCCGGCTTATTCTTTATTTTGAAACAGGGTCTCACTAAGTTGCGGAGGCCTCACTAAGTAGCTGAGGCTGGCCGCGAACCTACGATCCTCCTGTCTCAGCCTCCCAAGTACTGGGATTACAAGCATGCGCCGCCACGCCCGGCTATTCTTTTTTTTTTCCTTTTCAAAAGTTTTTCAGCTCTTCTTGGGCATATATGTGTTCTGGTGAACTTTAAGATGAACTTCTCAAGGGCCTTTGCCCCAAATACCCTTGGGACAGTTGTAGAAATGACATGGACAGCCGTTAGTTTGAGTGTTCTGCTTCGGTGAGTTCTAATTATCTTGAGGTTGGGTTTTTCGGGCACCTCTCCCATCTTCCTTGGTCAGGGGGCTTTAGGAAGCAGTTGAGCGACCGACCTTCTTTTTTTTAAGTCCCACAAGCAAGAGAGGTGGCAGTCCTTTCTGAAGCGCAGGCCTTGTGTTCTAGGCCCTCGGGCTGGACAGCACCAACGAGAAGGGCTTGTACCGGCGGGGTGAGGCCCAGCTGCTCATGAACGAGTTTGAGTCGGCCAAGGGAGACTTCCAGAAGGTGCTGGAGATCAACCCCCAGAACAGAGCCGCGCGGCTGCAGATCTGCGTGTGCCAGAAGAAAGCAAAGGAGCACAACGAGCGGGACCGCAGGATCTACGCCAACATGTTCAAGAAGTTCGCCGAGCGGGACGCCAAGGTGTGTGCGGAGGCCCTCGCGCTCAGTCGCTGCAGACCCGCACGCCCCGTGGGTTTGTCGAGTTTAGCTCTGTGGGGGTTTACGGTCCTGGGGATTGAACCCAGGGGCGTTCTACCTCTCAGCTCCACTCTCAGCTGTATTTTATTTTATTTTATTTTTAATTTTGCAACAGACTCTAAGTAGCTGAGGCTGGCCGCGAACCTGCAATCCTCCTGTCTCAGCCTCCCAAGTACTGGGATGACAGGCGTGCGCCACCGCACCCAGCTTGGTTTTGTTCTAAGAAAGTTAAGGCTTAGTAAGGGACAGGTTCGGGCAGACACCCTGGAAGCACAGGAGTTAGGACAGTTCCTTCCACCTGATCCGAGGCTGCGGTGGATCGGGGGTGGAGGGGGTTGTCCACACAGCAGACACAAGCCGTGAGCCCTGGCATGTCAGCCGAGAGGCGAGGAAAGCAGTTCCCTGGAGGTGGACTCAAGTTTGTGTCATTTAAAAAAAAAAAAAAGCCGGGCGTGGTGGTGCACGCTTGTGATCCCAGTACTTGGGAGGCTGAGACTGGAGGATCCGGGTTCGCGGCCAGCCGCAGCTACTTAGTGAGGCCCTCCGCAACTTAGTGAGACCCTGTTTCAAAATAAAGATTAAAAAATAGGGCTGGGGGTGTAGCCCGGAGGTAGAGTGCCCTGGGTTCAATCCTCGGCACTGCCAAAAAAAAAAAAAATAGACCTACCAGGTTTTTCTTTTCAAGTAAGTCTTCCTTGCTGAGACCTCTGGAAACAGGGTGCTATAGTGACCCCAGCACTGTGCCCTTGACATGAGGGTCGGGAGCCAGCCTGGCCAGCATGGCAGCACATCTCTGTCTGGAGCAGGGTCGGCCTCCCCTACAGCACAGTCTCGCTCTCCAACATCCCCACCGGGTCACCCCGCAGCTGCTCCACGCAGCAAGCCTGCCATTTCAACCAAAGGAGAGGCAAAGCCCGGCCCAGCATCGGGAGCCTGGCCTGGCCGTCTGGAGGCCATCAGTCGACGTCTGGAGGGGCTGGGGGCTTATTTCATTTCTTTTTTCTCTAACCCTCTTGGTTTCTAACTTCTTCCTCAGGAAGAGGCCAGTAGAGCAATGAGCAAGAAGACCGCAGAGGGGGCTGCTAACGAGAAAGGAGCCGAGAGCCCAGCGATGGAGCAAGAGCGGCCTGCAGGCCACGTATGATGCCACGCCGGGAGCGGGGGCGCCGGCAAGCGCTCCCCGCTGCCCCACTCAGGACCGAACAGAGCTTACTGTCAAGTTTGTTATAGTCTGTGTGATTCTGGAAGCAAACGGTAAAACCAGTAGCTTCCCCAAAACCACCCCCCGCCGCTGCCCAGCGGGTCATCGGGGAGCGTGGGCCACTCCAGGAGGGACAGACGCGACCGTCGGGGCGGAGGCGCCTCTCAGCTCCTGTCAGAGATCACCCTGACAGCGCGGGGCCGCTAGATCTCACATCTGAACTTCAATAGCACTGCAGAAAAGTTCTTAAAACACTTCACGAGTTTCTCCTTCCTGCAGGTGGCGGAGAGGGAGGGAGGAGGAGGTGGCTTTACATTCTAACCCACCGTGGGGGCGAGGGCCCCTTCCGTTCCACAGAACCTCCGAGGCCGTGCGCCTGCTGATGTAGCTGCTCCCCAGTCTCCTTCTCAGCCACTTGCACAGTCGTGCGTGTGAGCGGCTCTCTGTCACATCCAGCTGTCCCTGGGGGAGTCGTTCTGTCATTCCTAAACACCCGCGGTGATCTGTGACAATGAGCAGGTGGAAGCTTCTGGACTGGCTTTCCCTGCGGGGATCAAGTTCTGAGATGCTGAAATGTGAAAGGGGCGGTCAGAATTGTGCGTCTCGCTCCCCCGGGCCTGTTAGGCAACCCCGTTAGCGCGGGGGCCCGGCACTAAGCATTGCCCTGAAGAAGTGGAGGCCTGCTCTTGCGACAGATAGCTGTGACCCAGTGACTGGCTTACACATCCATTAGGACCCATGCGGCATCTTCTGACTCTTGTTTTTAATTACTGGCTCATAAACATATGTATACTGGTTTATGCAACTTTACACTCCTCTGTCATGCAAAAAAATTCTTTTTGACTTTTTACTACTTAGTAGCTCCACTTTTAAAAAAAAACAAAAGCTCTGCCGGGCATGGTGGCACACGCTTGTAATCCCAGTACTTGGAAGGCTGAGACAGGAGGATCGCAGGTTCAAGGACAGCCCGAGCAAATAGTGAGACTCTCATTAACCTAGTGAGACCCTGTTTCAAAATAAAAATAAAATCGGGCTGGCGGTGTAGCTCAGAGGTAGAATGCCCCGGGTTCAATCCCCAGTGCCACAAAAAACAAACAAACAAAAAAAGTTGTGGGGTTGAAAAATAAGTAGCTGCTCTCCTACACGAAGGGTCCACACGCGGCCTGCCAGGCAGACGCCTCTCCTCCCGTGCGTGGCAGCTCCTCGTTGGTGCCTTTGAGTTGGAAAGAGCCGAGGCCAGCTTCCCGCGGAGGTACATCCGGCCTCCACCTCCAGTACGTGGGCACCAAATTGGAGCCAGTCGTAAAAGAAATATGTTCAACAGCTGGGCGTGGTGGTGCACACCTGTAATCCCAGTACTTGAGAGGCTGAGGCAGGAGGATCACAGGTTCACAGCCAGCCTCAGCTACTTAGTGAGGCCCTCTGCAACTTAGTGAGACCCTGTTTCAAAATAAAGACTAAAAAATAGGGCTGGGGGTGTAGCTCGGAGGTAGAATGCCCCTGGTTCCATCCCTAGTACCGCAAAAAAAAAAAAAAAATATGTTCAAGTAGTTGGATTTTAGTCCTTCTGGGTAAACAAATGAGGGAAGCGTGGCTTTCTTACCCACAGCCCAAGAAATGCTGACGGGGATGCGCGTGGCGCCCCAGAGCCGGTCGCCTGAGCCCGGCGCGGCTCGCCCTCTTCAATCCTGAGCAGCACTGGCAGTTATATTTTACGTTCATTTTTCTTTTTATGCTGTTTTAACAAAACACTCTCATTACTAATTTAGGACTTTAAAACCTAAAGCCATTTCCTCCCCCCCCCCCCGGGTTTTCTTCTCTGCTGGACAAGTGGGGGTACCTGGCGCGGCTGGCCTTCACTGAGAACCAAACCCGCCAACGGCTCCCGGTCGCTTCTGTCTTCTTTCATCCAACGTTTCTTTTAAAATCCCCAGACCCACCTAAGGAATATGAAAGGCAAAAGTGGATTTTGCTGAATTTGCTTGACTGTTTAGTATCGTAGCTCTGTTGACGAGCGCATGCGTCTAGCGAGGCCAAGACTGAAATCTGAGCCTAAACGTGCCAGTGACCTTTGTGCAGGTAACCAACAAAACTATCCCCAAATCAGACGACCCAGCCAGCTGTCTACCGAGCGGGGTCACGGCCCCCGGGGACCTGGCCAGAGCGCGGGCAGAGGGGGGGTGTGCGAGCCGCCCCAGCCCGTCACCACTCGAGAGAAGCGTCACGTGTTCTTGTGTCAAATTCAATAATCTTAAACAATTTGTATAGAAATCAGAAGATGTCATCGAACCACCTTTTAGACTGCATATGGAGTGGTGAGTCAGAATATGAATTTTTAATTTTTTAAAATCATTTAGATGCATTTTTGTGTGTGTGTGTGTATGTGTGTTCCTTAAATAAATTTTTAAAAATGTTACTTCCGATCGCTCTTGGTTTTGCTTGGTCTTCAGGGAAAGCTTTGGTTGGAAATGTATGGTGGGTGTCGACTTGACTTGAAGGAATAAGGCACCAGAAAATCAGCCAGAGACGGCCTCCCCTGCTGTCTGCGCTCAGGTGCAACCTGAAGTCAACACTGGGGAGGGCACTGAGCCGATGCATCTTTGTTAAAATAAACCAAATAATTGGAAAAGGAACAAGTGTTTTCATTAACTATTGGATAGCCCACCTTTTTATTTTAATTTTTATTTATTTATTTTTAAATTTTTTGGTGGTACCGGGAATTGGACCCAGGAGCATTCTACCTCCGAGCTCCACCCCCAGCCCTATTTTTTCTTCTTTATTTTGTTTGTTTTTGCAGTACCAGGGATTGAACCCAGGGGCATTTTACCTCCGAGCTACACCCCCAGTCCTATTTTTTATTCTTTATTTTGAAACAGGGTCTCACCAAGTTGCGGAGGGCCTCACTAAGTAGCTGAGGCTGGCCAAGAACCTGCAATCCTCCTGTCTCAGCCTCCCAAGTACTGGGATTACAAGCATGCGCCACCACACCCGGCTTATTCTTTATTTTGAAACAGGGTCTCACTAAGTTGCGGATGGCCTAAGTCGCTGAGGCTGGCTGTGAACCTGGATCCTCCGGTCTCAGCCTCCCAAGTACTGGGATTACAAGCGTGCGCCACCACACCTGGCCACCTTTTGATTTTAAGGTAGGTTCAATTGGGAACATAAAATTCAATTGTGCACATTAGTAAATATCTGAAGCAACGGGGCATATCAGGGTGATGTGTGCTGAGCATGACTCTCCTTTCTTAAGTAGTGCCTGGAGTCGGATACTCCCTTCCGCACTCTGAAGGCCTAGGGAGGTGACGGCGCCCGCCTGCAAGTCCTGACCACACGGCAGAGGGCGCTGTGGCGCCAGGACCGAGCGCTTGTTTCTCCAGGAGGAAGCTGGAGGTCAGCGCAGGGCCTAGGCACCCTGGATTCCCACTGGACTCTGCCTCCTCTCTGAATTTGAATTACACTCTTCCCCTCTTTGCAATCGGTTACTGGATAATGAAGAGATTCCCTTTATTGGCATGGTTTTTCCTAAACAAATAGCAGTCGCTCTAGGGACCTTGAGGGTGAGCCAGAGACAGTGTCCTGGCTATAAATTTGCGATCAGTAGTTTGGAGGTAGCCACGCGCACCCTCCGCAGCATGCGGGGTAAGTGAAGAGCTCCCACTGCGCTCGCCCGGCCTCTCAGCAGCGCTCTGGACTCCCCACTAGCAGGGTGTGTCGCCCCAACATTGGTGATGGGACGCATTGAAATTGTACTGCTAGTAAAAATCCCAACTCAGGATCCCCTACCCTACCTGTATATTTTCCCATCGACTGGATATGAATCTTAACAGCAATGACTGACACAAGTGTGTCAAAGGACATTCTCTAACAGCTCGAAAGGGCTGCGAGGTCCTCAGTGCTGCCCTTCATGTTTTTCTCCATGTCTGACAGAGATTTCTGGAGGGTCAAGGTCGAAGAAGGATATAAAGAGAAGACAGCCAGGTATGGAAGTTGCACACCTATAATCCCAGTGCTTGGGAGGCTGAGACAGGAGGATCTCAGATTCAAAGCCAGCCTCCGCAACCTAGCAAGACTCAGCAACCTAGCAAGACCCTGTTTAAAAATAAGAAGAGGTGGGGGGAGCTCAGGTAAAATGTCCCTGGGTTCAGTTCTCAGTACCCCCCAAAAGAGCAGACATGGCAATTTTGGCACAACTATTTGCATAGTTTCTCTCTGTCTATAATTGCTAATAACCTATGTATGTGACCTTAATATATTGCAAGAAAGGCACTTCACTAGCCGGGCGTGGTGGCGCACCCCTGTCATCCCAATACTTGGGAGGCTGAGACAGGAGGATCGCAGGTTTGAGGCTGGCCTCAGCACCTTAATGAGACCCTGTTTTAAGATAAAAAATAATAATAATAATAATAATAACATGGGGCTGGGGGTGTAGCTCAGAGGTAGAACACCCCTGGGTTCCATCCCCAGAACCACACACACAAAAAGAGTAGTACGTAGGGAAACGGCCCCACGGCCACCAACTGAGACCAGTCCTCGCCACCACCTCTGCCTGCTGCATGCCAGACTCTTCAACCCTGTTTCCGCTGACCTCCCAAACACATCAAGAATGTGGCTGCTCCGCCGGTGCCGCTTTCTGACCCAAAACTATGCGGGGAAGGAATTCCAAGGCGCGTGCGTCCTTCCAACTTGCCCTCGTCGACGCATTACGAATATACCAAGCGTCTAAGCCTTTCTTGAGGCATTAAGTCTTTCCGGCCTGTGTCTGCTTAGGGATAACATGTTTTCATGAGATAATTCCTTGCTGTAGGCACTGTGACTTGGTGAGAAGTTATCTCCTGCAGCAGGGCGTGGTGGCTGCTCAGGAGGCTGAGGCAGGAGGATCACGAGTTTGAGGCCAGCCTGGGCAACTTAGCAAGACTCTGTCTCCAAAAGAACACCAAGGTTATCTCCCGAAAGGTTCTGACCAAGGAACAAAGGCCACAAAAACAGGTAGTTAGTGATCGGGGCCTGGGGGCGTGATGGCTAGTCTCGCGTTACCAAATGACCTGGTGGCTTCTGTGATGTCCGCTCTCAGTCCTGTCCTGCGCTGAGGACTCCTGATTCCATGCATTCCAAAAACTGAAGCCCACGCGTGTGCCCCTGAAATACCAAAGACTTCCTAAGAATGGCAGCAGCCTGGTCATGTAGTTAGTAGACTGACTCCCCTCCCCCGAGGGACCCAGGATCCCCATCTAGTGCGGAGTCCATGATTAACTGCTTCCCGCCCTGGTAAGGCAGCCTCTGTCTCCAGCGGCCCTTGAATCCTCTCCCTGCTCCTGAGATGGAGAGGCCAGACGCGCAGCATCTTCCAGCCGTCCACGCAGCCTGCTTTTTGCTTGTTTCTTGAGTCGTTTCCGGGGTCAGGGGCCCACAGCACCTGGGCTCTGGGGGAGCCAGGACTGCGACATGGACCCGTGGTCTGCAGGCCTCACTGAACTTCACTCTGTCCCGATACAACGCTGACACAGAGCCGATGGGAAGTGGAGGGCGGTGTCCTCCTTGGCGAGAAGGACAGTAAGACGCCGAGTCCCTGGAATGCCCCTCTCCGGGCTTAAGCACCTCACCAAGTTAAGGGAACGAGAGCAAGCCTGGGCCGGAATGTCCAGATAAAAATCATCTCGAAGGCCGCTGCCTTCTCTCATGCACGCTGGGAATGAGGGCCAGGTGGTTATCTGTAGAAAGCTGCTTTCTTGCGCACACTCCAAGTTCCTCGGGACGCTGGTCACACACGGCGGGACGGAGCCAGCTGAGCGGGTGACCTCACCGCCTCCGCGGCCCCCTGGCTCTTCCCTCTCCCTCCCGTCACGGCCGCAGAACTGGGGGCTTTTTGGAGGCTGTGTGTCGCCTGTCCCGCTGGCTGCCACTGGACGAGGCATCCTGAGGGACAGGGGTACCACTTGGCGAAGCACCGTGACAGCTGGAGGCGCCACCTGTCTAGCTGTCGCCGCCAGACCGTTCCCATAAGCACGTTTCAACAAAGCGCAGGCCCCGCTCGCCAGCTCCGGGTCTCTTTACTTTGGTCTCTCGGCAGCCACCCCGCCGCCCCGGCACGGCGAGGGGAGACACAGCGCCGGGGTTTCCTTCACCAGGCTCCTAGGTCCCCTCTCATGCAACCGGCGTCCTTGTCAGCCAGCGCCCCCAAACACTCTACGGCCCGTCTGTCGGGAACCAGGCACTGCCTCTAAGTGGAGGTTCGGGTCCCCTGCGCAGGAGAAGCTCGTGGACAAGTGAGACGCGAGGCCTGCGGGTGTCTGGCCCGGGCAGAGGCCTGGCGGCAGAGCAGGAGGCCCGGGCCTCCTCCACTCTCCTGCTTGCAGAGTCCTGCGGAAGGCCCAGACGAGCCAGAGCCGAGGAAAGGGAGCAAGGAGCGAGCCCGGAGGTAGAATGCCCCAGTTCAATCCCCAAGCCCGAGAGAGAAAAGTCCTGGAGGGCTACCCCGGCTTCTGACCCCGCCGCCAGCCTGGGCCGATTCTCCAGATGGCATAATCGTGTGTGTGTGTGTGTGTGTGTGTGTGTGTGTGTGTGTGTGTGTGTTGTACTGCGGATTGAACCCAAGGATGTTTTTCCACTGAGCCACACTCCCAGCCCTTTTTATTTTTTGTTTCAAAACAGGGTCTCGCTAAGTTGTGGAGGGCCTCGCTAAGTTGCTGAGGCTGGCCGCGAACCTGCGATCCTCCGGTCTCAGCCTCCCAAGTACTGGGGTCACAGGTGTGCACCCCCATGCCCGGCTCCGGTGGTGTAATCTTAATCTTGGAGCAGAACCTCGCTCTTGCAAGGCGCCCCACACGGAAGTCAGGGGCGCAGGGAGTCATGCCCTCGGGTCTGTCTGCTGCTCCGCAACTACAAAAAAAAAAAAACATTTTCATCTATTTCCAAAGTGCTTGGCAGATGCACGGTGCCTAACACTGTGTATTGCGTGCTCACTCGGAAGTACTGAGTTTCAAGGAAGCGTGTTTTTCATGTCTTAACTAGAACTACGCCCCTTAGACAAGTGTCACTTCCTGACTATCAGGGAGCCCTACCCCTGGCCACCAACACGCCCTCCCTGCAGTCCAAAGTGGTTCTGTTTGAGTGGGCTAGTCAGTATTTCTCTCTCTCTCTCTCTCTCTCTTACACACACACACTCAGGGTTTCTCTAGGGGCTTCTAACCTCTCTTTTTTGTGTGTGTGTGGTACGGGGGATTGAACCCAGGGGCATTCTACCTCTGAGCTACACCCCCAGCCCTAATTTATTTTTTATTTGGAAACAGTGTCTCCCTAAGTTGCTGAGGGTCTCGCTAAGTTGCTGAGGCTGGCCTGGATCCTGCGCTCCTCCTGTCAGCCTCCCGAGTCCTGGGAGTGTTTCCTGTTTTCTTGTCGGCATCTCTGGGGGCCTCCGATGCTGGGGTGAGCTCCTGTCTTGAGCAATGGTGAGCGTCTTTTCAAGTGCGCGTGGACCCCTTGTCCGTTGTCTCTGGAGAAATGTCTATTCGAGTCCTCTGCTCATTTTTTTATGTGTTTTTCTGCCATTGAGCAATAATAGGTGGTATTTAGTAAGCATGCATCATATCCCAGGAAGTCTGCGCAGGACCAGACTGAGACACGCAGTAACCTTGGCAGGCTGACAAGCTGGTGACCCTTCACATCCTGTCCTCTTAAATGTCTGCTAACAGCCGGGCGTGATGTGCAGGCCTGTAATCCCAGTACTTGGGAGGCTGAGACAGGAGGATTGCAGGTTTGAAGCCAGCCTCAGAAACTTAGGCTCTCAGCAACCTAGTAAGACCCTGTTTCCAAATAAGAAATAAATTGAGCTGGAGGTATAGCTTGGAGGTAGAATGCCCCTGGGTTCAATCCCCAGTACTGCAAAAAATTTTTTTGATTAAAAAAAAATAGAACGGGCGTGGTGGTGCATGCTTGTAATCCCAGTACTTTGGAGGTTGAGACCGGAGGATCGCAGGTTCACAGCCAGCCTCAGCAACTTAGTGAGGCCCTCTGCAATTTAGTGAGACCCTGTTTCAAAATAAAGAATAAAAATTGGGCTGGGGTTTGAGCTCAGAGATAGAATGCCTCTGGGTTCAATCCCCAGTAGCACAAAAAGATAAATTAGGGCTAGGAGTGTAGCTTGGAGGTAGACTGCCCCTGAGTTCAATTCCCAGCACCTCAAAAAAAAAAGAAGAAAATAAATTAGGAAATATTTCTAACATACAGATGAGTATAGAAGATAATGATATGCATGTACCCACCACGAAGCATAAATAGGTTCTAACATTTTTGCCATCTTCCCTTCCAGGAGAATGTGTGCGTGTGTGTGTGTGTGTGTGTGTGTGTGTGTGTGTGTGTGTGTCTTTTACTGGGAATTGAACCTAGGGGATCCGAGCTACACCCCAAGCCCTTTTTATTTGTTTATTTATTTTACTTGGAAACAAGGTCTCACTAAATTGCTGAGGGCCTCGCTAAGTTGCTGAGGCTGGCCTCCAACCTGCGATCCTCCTGTCTCAGCCTCCCAAGTACTGGGTACAGTTTGCTTTTTTAATTCAACATTTTAGTTCTTTTAGCTCCCAGTGGATAGTTGCAGTCTGTTTGTTTGATCTACTCACACTGTTCCACAGTGTCGATGACATTCGGGGGCCCACTCACACGCCTGCGAGTCCCACCTGCAGTCCAGGATTTTGAGCAGTGCGTGGTTGCTGCTGTCTCAAGCCGCTACGATTTGGAGTGGGTTATCATGCCGAACACCAGATTTGCAGAAAGCAGGCTGGATGCTGGGAGAAGGGGGCTCCTTTTGCATTGGCAATTTCGTTGATCTTTTTTCTTTTCTTTTCTCTTTTCTTTTCTTTTTTTTTGGTGTTGGGGATTGAACCCAGGGGCATTCTACCTTTGAGCTACAGCCCCAGCCCTATTTTTTTAAATTTTGAAACAAGGTCTCACTAAGTTGCTGAGGCTGGCCTCGAACCTGCAATCCTCTCATCTGAGCCTCCCAAGTCCTGGGGTTACAGGCGTGTGCCACCAGGCCCGGCTCACCCTGACCTTTATGGTTTCTTTCCTTTTGCTTGCGTGGGTCTAGTTTCTCGAGGTTGTATGTGAAGTTGCTCATTGGAGCCCGTCCTTCTTTTTTATCTTAGGTCTTGACAGCCCTAAGTCCCCTCTTCTATTGCCACGTCCCGCACGCGTGGGCATGAGACATTTTGGCTCTCGTTCATCTCCAAGTGTTTCCCAGTTCCCTGGGATTTCTTCTCTGGCCCATAGGTTATTTAGGAATGTGTGGTTTAATTTCGACATACTTGTGAACTTTCCAAATGTCCTTCCGCCTGTTATTAATTTCTGATTTCATTCCATTGTGGTTGGAGAACATACTTTGTATGATTTAAACCCTTTAAAATTTATGGAGACTTTTATAGTTGAACATATGGTCCATCTCGGAGAAGGTTCCATGTAGTGTGTATGTGTGTGTGTGTACGTGCACGTGCATGTGTGTGATGCTGGGGATTGAACCCAGGGGCGTTCTACCTCCGCGCTACACCCCCAGCCTGATTTTATTCTTTACTTTGAAACAGGGTCTCACTAAGTTGCGGAGGGCCTCACTAAGTAGCTGAGGCTGGCCGTGAACCCGGATCCTCCTGTCTCAGCCTCCCAAGTACTGGGATGACAAGCGTGCGCCACCACACTTGGGTTTTGTTTTGTTTTTTTTTTACTTTGAAACAGGGTCTCGCTAAGTTGCAGAGGGCCTCCCTAAATTGCTGAGGCTGGTCGTGAACATGTGATCCTCCTGTCTCAGCCTCCTGAGTACTGAGATTACAGGCGTGTGTCACTGCGCCCGGCTCCAAATACTCTTGAAAAGAATACATACACGCTGCTGTTTGGTGAAAAATTTGACAAACATCTGCAAGGTCTAGTGGACAATACTATTGTTCAAGTCTTCTATTTCTGTGTGTGTGTGTGTGTGTGTGTGCACGCGCGCATGTATGTGTGTGTTTTTGGGGATTGAACCTTGAACCCAGGGCATTCTACCACTGACCTACATCCCTGGCTCTTTTTATTTTTTATTTTGAGATAGGGTCTCGCTAAGTTCCTCTCACCGGTCTCAAACCTGCGATCCTCCATCTCAGCCTCCCAGGTACTGAGACTCCAGGCGTGCGCCGCAGCACCGGCTTCTATTCCTTTATTGCCCTCCACCTGCCTGTTCTAGCCATTACTGAAAATGTGGTTTTTGAAGTCTCCAGCTCTTATTGTTGAATGGTCTATTTCGACCTTCAATGCTGCCACTTTTGTGTTGGGGGGGTTGTTTCTTTTTTGTTTTTGCTTCTGGGGCTTGAACCCAGGGGTGTTCTACCTCTGAACTACACCCAGCACTTTTTATTTATTTGGTTTTTTTTTTAATTTTGAACAGGATCTCGCAAAGTTGATGAGGGCCTCACTAAATTGCTGAAGTTGGTCTCGAGCCTGTGACCGTCCTGTCTCCACACTGGGATTACAGGCCTGCACCACAGCACCTGGCTCTTTTTTGGGGAACAGGGTCTTGCTAAGTCATCCACAATGGCCTCAAACCTTCCTGTCTCAGCCTACCACATACTGATATTACAAGTAATTCTAGTGGGCAGCCAGGGTTGATAACTGAAAGAGATTGAGAAAGAAGGGAGAGAGAAGGGAAGAAAAAAAATTGCTTGTGAACAAAATTCTGGTTAAAAAAATTTGTACTGCCGGGCGTGGTGGTGCATGCTTGTAACCCCAGTACTTGGGAGGCGGAGTCCGGAGGATCCTGGTTCGCGACCAGCCTCAGCTACTTAGTGAGGCCCTCCGCAACTTCGTGAGACCCGGTTTCAAAATAAAGTATAAAAATAGGGCCGGGGGTATAGCTCGGAGGTAGAGCGCCCCTGGGTTCAATCCCCAGTACCGCCAAAAAAAAAAATTGTACTTACCCCAGGTGTGGTGATGCACACCTGTAATCCCAGTACTTAGGAGGCTGAGGCAGGAGGATCTCAAGTTCAAGGCCTGCCCAGGCAATTTAGTAAGAACTTGTCTCAGAATAAAAGAAAAAGGCTAGGGGTGTAGCACAGTCAATAGAACAACCCTGGGTTCAATCCCAGTACCTAAAAAAAAAAAATTGTACTTAACCTGAACAACTCAAATGTCCGTCAACAGGAGAATGTAGAACCAAACAGGGGCCTGTCCCCCCCACGGGAATACTGCTCAGCAATAAGAGGGAGCGCTCTCATACAGGCAGCGAGGCTCCGTCTCCAAAAACACTGTGCTGGCTGGGAAAAGCCGGGCTCAAAAGAGTTCATTCCATAGGGTTCCAGTGGCGGGAAGCGCAGAGCAGGCCAGCTCATCGCAGGGACAGAGCGGGAGAGAGGTGGCCTCTGGGAGTGCGGGGCTGGGAAGCAGCAGGAAGAGCCAAAGGATGGAAATCCTTGCTCCCTTTTTTAAATTTTTATTTTTATTTAATTTTATTTTTATTTTTGTACTGGGGATTGAACCCAGGGGCATTCTAGCTCTGAGCTACACCCTGAGCTATTTATTTATTTATTTATTTATTTATTTATTTATTTATTGTGGTACTGGGGATTGAACCCAGAGGCATTCTACCTTGGAGCTATACTCCCAGCCCGATTTTATTTCTTATTTGAAAACAGGGTCTCGCTAGGTTGATGAGAGTCTCACTTACTTGCTGAGACTGTCCTTGAACCTGCGATCCTCCTGTCTCAGCCTCCCAAGTACTGGGATTACAAGCATGCACCATCACACCCAGCCCCAAGCCCAGTACCACCCATCACACCCAGCCCCAAGCCCAGTACCACACACATACACACCATATATATATATATATATATATATATATATATATATATATATATGCCTGAGGGTGTAGATCAGAAGTAAATGCCTCTGGGTTCCATCCCCAGTACCACAGTCAATTAATCAATATAAAAAAGGTGCCGGGCGTGGTGGTGCACACTTGTAATCCCAGTACTTGGGAGGCTGAGACTGGAGGATCCGGGTTTGCGGCCAGCCTCAGCTACTTGGTGAGGCCCTCTGCAACTCAGTGGGACCCTGTTTCAAAATAAAGGATAAAAAATAGGGCTGGGGGTGTAGCTCGGAGGTAGAATGCCCCTGGGTTCCATCCCAGTACCAAAAAAAAGCAGAGCCCTGGGGCCCCTCCCATGCCACATTCCGGCGTCCCCGTGGGCAGTGTCAGCAGTGGGGGAGCCAGGCCAGATGGGGATTAGGCGCTGGGAGGGGGACCCACGGGAGTCTGAGCGTCTTATGGTGTCCCATGTAAACAGGGATAAGAGCGGAATGAGATTAGTCCTGGTGTCCCCAGCCGAGCGGAGGGGCTGAGGGTGGGAGGCTGTCAGGGAGAAAAGCCATGTGTGCGTGTGCGCGTGTGTGCAGTGTGTGCGTGCGTGCGCGTGTGTGCGGAGGAGCGACCAGCCAGGCCTGCGGGACCCGGCCTCCGCCTCTAATCCAGCCCCAGGCAGGGCGAGGGACTGACTTCTCCAGACCTCTGACTCCGGCCAACACCTTTCCAAGAATGGTCAGGAGAGAGAAGCCGGAGAAACAGAAGAGAAGACAGGGACAGACCTCCATGCGGTTTGATGTGACGTACGAGGGTGGCTTCGATGTCGTGGGAGAAGGCCAAAAGATGGGGAGCGCTGGGGATGCCGCTCAGCAGCAGAGAGCTTACCTAGCATGCACAAGGCCCCTGGCGCCATCCTGAGCACCGAGGAGAAAACAAGAATAAAAGATGTTTAGTCTTACTAGTTGTCAGAGAAACATAAAATCACACCTGTAATCCCAGTACTTGGGAGGCTGAGACAGGAGGATCGCAGCTTCGAGGACAACCTCAACCATTTAGTGAGACCCTCAGCAACTTAGCGGAACCCTCCTTCTCACCACCACACTATAAAAATAAATTTCAGGTAATTTAAACACATGGATATAAGCAGTATTCAAAACATATAAAATGTATATTCTGAAAGACCTTTTAAGCCAAGACCAGAAAGCCAGAGGTATAAGGGACTCATTTAGTCATATAAAAGTTTTAAAATGTAGGGCTGGGCATGGTGGTGCATATCTGTAATCCCAGTACTTGGGAGGCTGAGACAGGAGGATTGCAGGTTCAAGGACAGCTTCAGCAACTTAGTGAGACTTTCAGCAACCTAGGGAGGACCTGTTTCTAAACAAACAATAATGATAATGATAATAATAATAATAATAAAAGGTCTGGGGTATAGCTCAGAGGTAGAATGCCCCTGGGTTTGATCCCCAGCACCACACACACACACACACACACACACACACACACACACACACACTCCAGGAATCTCCTCTCGGCCCCTTTGCCAGCCTTCTGTTCTGCAGGCTGTCCACCCAGGACGGCCCCAGCAGGCCCGGGCCAAAGCCTTCCAGCAAAGCCACCTGAGGAGAATGTGTCCCCTTTCCACAGTCTCTGCAGTGGCCCTCGACGTGGCTCTGCCTGCACCGATGCTGTCACCTGCCCCCCCATCGCCGTGGCCAGGGACCAGCTGTGGACAGATGGTGGCCTTGAGCTGGGCTGGGGGTCAGCCACAGCCGAATCCTGTTATCCCACAAAGAAACAAGGGGTTCCCAAAGAAAGACGGGGTGCCCCACCGAGAGGAGACGGAGAGAGGCCAGGGAGAGGGGTCCCTGGGCCGGAAGTCCCAGTGGGTCAAAGGAGGGCGTGGAGGAGCGGGAGGGAGGCTGCCGGAGTGGGTGGGTGAATTGTTACTTCGGGGTGGGGCAGTTTCGGGTGATGACAGGGTCCGGGGCGTGGCCGTGGCAGTGGGTGGCCGACCTGTCACAGGGCCAGGACACCAAGGTTTGACAGCCACGTGCCTGTCTTCATTAATAGGGGCGTAGCCCTAATAAAGCTCCGACTCCCGGACCGGATCAGAATAGAGACTGGTGCAAGAAACACGGCTCGGTAGTGTGACGTGATTAAAAGGCAGCTCCTCCCTCACCACGCTAAGGGCTTTAAGGGGAGTCCATAGAGGGTCCCCCATTTGTCTTTTTCTTTTCTTTCTTTCTTCTTTTCAGTAATGGGGATGGAACCCGGGGCTGTTCTGCCTCCGAGCTACACCTCAGCCCATTTTTTCAAATTTTTGAAGCAGTGTCTTGCTAGGTTGCTGAGGCTGGCCTTGAACCTGTGACCCTCCTGTCTCGGCCTCCCAAGTACGGGGATTGCAGGCGTGCGCCACCACACCTGGTAGAGACTGACTGGATTTTGATCTTTCCAGGCTAGGGATAGCAGGTGCCGCTCCCAGTGAGCCGCAGGATCAGGAGGGCAGACAAGGGACACTGGGCAGTGTACTATGGTGCTCAGTAGATTAGTGTCTTAAATGCATTTTTGAGCTGGGCGTGGTGGCGCACACCTATAATCTCAGTACTTGGGAAGCTGAGACAGTATTGCAGGTTCAAGGCCAGCCTCAGGAATTTAGCAAGACCTTGTTTGTGTGTGTGTGTGTGTGTGTGTGTGTGTGTGTGTGTGTGTGTGAGGGGTACTGGGGATGGAACCCAGGGGCATTCTACCTCTGAGCTACACCCCCAGCCCGATTTTATTCTTTTCTTTTGAGACAGGGTCTCACTAAGTAGTTGAGGCTGGCCACAAACCTGTGATCCTCCTGTCTCAGCCTCCCAAGTACTGGGATAACAAGCATGTGCCACCACACCTGGCTCTATTTTCATTTTTTTATTTTGAAACAGGGTCTCACTAAGTTGCTGAGGGCCTTGCTAAATTGCTGAGGCTGGCCTCAAACCTGCAACCCTCCTGTCTCAGCCTCCCAAGTACTGAGATTACAGGCATGCACCACCACACCTGATTACAGACCTGATAGCTTCTCGACAATACCATGGATTTGTGCTGGTTAGTATCTTAAATTGGGAATTAACATTTTGGGGAAATCATTCTGGTCCTGCCCAGCGTGGTGGAGCACACCTGTAATCCCAGATTGGGAGACTGAGTCAGAAGGATCACAGGTTGGAGGCCAGCCTCGGCAATTTAGTGAGACCCATTTTAAAATAAAAAGGAGCCGGGCGTGGTGGCACACGCTTGTAATCCCAGTACTTTGGGAGGCAGAGACCGGAGGATCGGGGTTCGCTGCCAACCTCAGCGCGCATGTGCGCGCGATCTCTCTCTCTCTCTCTCTCTCTCTCTTTCTCTCTCTCCTCTCTCTCTCTCTCTCTCCTCTCTCTCTCTCTCTCTACCTAGTGAGGCCCTCCACAACTTCATGAGACCCAGTTTCAAAAATAAAGCATAAAAAAATAGGGCCGGGGGTGTAGTGCGGAGGTAGAACGCCCCTGCGTTCAATCCCCGGTACCCCCCAAAAAAAAAATAAATAAATAAATAAAAAAGCCTTGGGATGTAGCTTGGAGGTAGAATGTACCTGTGTTCAATTTCCAGTACAAAAAGGGAGGAGGAGGAGGAGGAGGAGGAGGAGGAGGAGGAGGAGGAGAGAAAAAGGAAATTCTGGTTCTTCCATGTTATATCTATAATAAGTGTTAACACAAGTTCAACAGTAATGAACTATCACTCATTAAATATAAAAAAGCAGCCGGGCGTGATGGCGCATGCTTGTAATCCCAGTACTTGGGAGGCTGAGACCAGAGGATCCGGGTTCGCGGCCAGCCTCAGCTACTTAGCGAGGCCCTCCACAACTAGGTGAGACCCTGTTTCAAAAATAAAGAATAAAGCCGGGCGTGGTGGTGCACCCTTGTAATCCCAGTACTTGGGAGGCTGAGACAGGAGGATCCGGGTTCGCGGCCAGCCTCAGCTACTTAGTGAGACCCTCCACAACTTAGTGATACCTGGTTTCAAAAAAAAGTAAAAAAAATAGGGCCGGGGGTGTAGCTCGGAGGTAGAATGCCCCTGGGTTCAATCCCCGGCACCGCACAAAAAAAAAAAAAAAAGAATTAAAAAATAGGGCTGGGTGTTGAACTTGGAGGTAGAATGCCCCTGGGTTCAATCCCCAGTGCCCCCCGAAAAAAATTCCATACACTATGTATTCACAAATTCAAAAGACAAAGAAAATCATATCTCTCCATTCCTCACCTACAGGGCTGAGCATGAATTTCTTTCTTTCCTTCCTTCCTTCTTTCTTTCCTTCCTTCCTTCCTTCCTTCCTTCCTTCCTTCCTTTCTCTTTCTTTCTTTTTTCCTTCTTTCTTTCCTTTTGTTTGTTACCAAGGATTGAACTTGAGGAACTATACCCCCAGCTCTTTTTATTTTTTATTTTGAAACAGGGTCTAAGTTACTGTGTAGTGTCCTCCAACCTGCAATCCTCCTACCTCAGCCTCCCAAGTACTGGGATTACAGGTGTGCACCACCATGCATGTGCAGGGCCCTGTGTTTGATCCCCAACACCACACACACACACACACACACACGCGCGCGCGCGCGCCTTAAAATTTCCTTCTTTCTTAAAATCGAGTAATGCTCCATCTCACACACACAGGATCGCATTTTGCTTATCCCCTGGCCGGCGGTGGACGCGTGGGCTGCTTCTGCGTTTGCAGTACTGTGAGCGATGCCGCTATGAGCAGGTGCACAGAGGTGTCGTGGGCTTTCCACTGTCTTGGATGTATACTGAGAAGTGGAATTCCTGCTGGAAGGTGTTAGGAGCTTGGAGGGGATTAGCGGTGTGACCTTGAGCGGGTCACACTCCCTCTCTGGGGGCAGACCCCGGTTTCTAAAACAAGGGCTCTTGTTAACCACACACATCCCCAGGGGTCCGACTTCCTGAGAGATCTTCATCCAGTGCCTGGCCTGGCACCCAGGAATTTGGATTAAAAATAAAATTAGCCAGGCGTGGTGGCACATGCTTGTAATCCCAGGACTTGGGAGGCTGAGACAGGAGGATCGCATGTTGGAGTCCAGCCTCAGCAATTTAGTGAGACCCTGTTTCCAAATAAAAAATAAAATAGGGCTGGTGGGTGTAGCTTGGAGGTAGAATGTCCCTGGGTTCAATCCTCTGTACCAAAAAAAATTTTTTTTGGTTCCAAATGACTTTCCTTGCCGGACAGGTTAGGGAGCACAGGACCCGCGGGGCCCTGCCGCTGGGACCTTCTGCGACCTCAGTGACCAGCTCACTATCTAGTTGCGGGTTACTGACACCCACGAAGTAAACAGAAAGGAAGGAGAGCGCGGGCTTAGCACGCAGCGCGTCCAGGAGGCAGGAGGGCGTGCAGGGGTGCTGGGGACCCGAGGGCCCGGGGTCGCCCGCAGCGGTGGGTTCTGGCGCCACCTGGCGGCGAGGCCCGGTCGGTGCGTCCACACGCGCATCCCACGCCCGGGCTCGCGGGCGCCAGCCAAGACGCCAGCCCAGGCGAATCTTATATATACTGGGGATGGAGCCCGGGGGCAGTCTACCTCTGAGCCCTATTCTATTTTTTATTTGGAAACAGGGTCTCACTAAGTTGCAGAGGGTCTCGATAAATTGCCGAGGCTGGCCGCGAACCTGCGATCCTCCTGTCTCAGCCTCCCAAATCCTGGGATTACAGGTGTGCGCCCCTACGCGCGGCTCCAGGTGGATCTTAACCCACGACTACTCCAGAAGGCCTCTACGCTAGCAAGTCCCACCTTGGCCGGACATTGGACTCACCTGGATGGCCTAAAAGTCCTGCGGTCCGGCCCCGCCCAGAGGTGCTGATGAACCAGCCCGGGGGCTTTCGTAAGGCTCGGGAGGGACGCTAATGGGCACCCACGGTGAGACGCTGCTCCAAACCCGCCCGTCCTGTTCCCCTCCCTCGAGGCTCTGCCCTCTGCGCTGGGGGAGAGAACAAGCTCATTTGAGCCTGAGCTGCACCCAGGACGAGCGCCCCTCGGGACAGGGGCTTCTGGGGGTGCGGGACTCTACGGGGTGCAGGCCATGGGGCCTTGGGCAGGTGGCTGCGCCCCTCTGTGAATTTCTTCCCAAGTAAAACTGGTACCATCTAGCTAGGTGTACGACTGGAAGCCCAGAACTTGGGAGGCTGAGACAGGAGGATCGCAGGTTGGAGGCCAGCCTCAGCAATTTAGCGAAGCCCTGTTTCAAAATAAGTAAGTAGCCAGGCTTGGTGGCGCACGCTTGTAATCCCAGTACTTGGGAGGCTGAGACAGGAGGATCGCAGGTTCGTAGCCAGCCTCAGCGATTTAGGCTCTCTGCAACTTAATGAGACCCTGTTTCAAAATGGGGGAAAAAAATAGGGCTGGGGGTGTAGCTCAGAAGTGGAATGACCCAAAAGTAACTAAGTAAGTTAGTAAGTAAATAAATAAATGTAACATTTATAGCGTAACATTGTTGATTACTAAAGGAGCCAATACAGAACCCAGCCAGAGAGCTCTCAGTAAATGTTACAATGTTCCAACGACTGTTCCTGCGCTTGTACTATTACTGTTCCTAGCTCCCATCAGGCGATCCCTGCGGGTCGACTCGCCAATTATCTCCAGAACCTTTTCCATTTTGGAATTAGCACTCCCCGGCCTAGGATGGGGCTATCAATCAAAGAGAGCTCCGCCTAGGGGAGGGCACATGACTCCAGCTGGCCAATCAGATGCAGGCTTATGCAGGATGCAGGCTTAGCCCATCCTCCTAGACTAAACCCACTCTACCGGCCTCTTCACCTGGAGCATCGGCCACCAGCTCGTTCAAAGTGTATTTGTGGCCAGGCCTCGTGGCGCACGCCTGTCATACCAGTATTTGGGAGGCTGAGACAGGAGGATCGCAGGTTTGAGGAGACTCTCAGCAACCTAGGGAGACCCTGCTTCAAAACAAAACATTAAAAAAGAAGGGGAGGGTTGTAACTCAGAGGTAGAATGTCCTTGAGTTCAATCCCCAGTACCACAAAAACAAACAAGTAAACAAACAAACAAACAAAAAAAACCCGTACATTTGTGGGTCTCCGATGTGAATGGGGAGAGCAAACTAACTTGCGGGAGGCGAGAGCAGACAGCAGTGTGTGTGTGTGTGTGTGTGTGTGTGTGTGTGTGTGCATGTGTGCATGTGTGTGCATGTGTGTGTTACTGAGGATTGAACCCAGGGGCATTCTACCTCTGAGCTGTACCCTCAGCCCTTTTTATTCTTTATTTTGAAACAAGGTCTCACTAAGTTGCTGAGGGTCTTATTAAATTGCCAAGACTGATCTAGAACCTGTGAGCCTCCTGTCTCAGCCTCCCAAGTACTGGGATTACAGGCGTGCACCACCACCCACCAGGGAGCAGCATTTTTTAAGCTCCTTGGTGATTCCGACTCCCTGCCATGGTTGGGCACCACCACCCTAAATGAAGCCAGGCCCACAGGGACTTGGGTTTTCCGCGGATGGTCTTGGGCCTGGCACAGAGCTCTGAGGGGACAGCCTCTCCCCACTGCAGCCCCTCGGGCCAGCCCGGCGCAGCTGCCTGCAAACTTCAGTACCCTGTGCCCGGCGCACTTTGCAGGCAGGGACACAGAGGCTCGTGCCCACCCGGGGAGGAGAGCGTGGAGCGAGGCTTGAGCCACACACTGCCCGGCTTCTCTCTCCCCGGGTGCTTAGGGCTCGTGTCTCCTGTGCGTGCTCTGGCACAGGGGGCAGGACTGGTGTGCCTGTCCCCCACGCAGCAGGACATCTCGTGCCTCTGGCCTCTGCCCCTAAATTCCAGGAACAACCACTGGGGTAACTCGAAACACCAAGCCCATCTCCACACGCCCCACCTGGAGTCACTGTACCAGACACTAATCCTCGTCCCCGCACCTCCAGGGACACTGGACCCTGCCCCTAGAGGGTCCCATTCATGACCTGAAGCCCCAACCTCCCCCAGCCCAAATTCCTCCCCGGCACCAGAGTAGCACCAGCTACTCAGGAGGCTGAGGCAGGAGGATCGCAGGTTGGAGGCCAGCCTCAGCAACTTAGTGAGGCCCTGTCTCAAAATAAAAAAATGCAAAGGGCTGGGGTGTGGCTCAGAGGTAGAGGACCCCTGAGTTCAATCCCCAAAACAACAACTAAATCAAGTTCATAGACTGTGTGTGAGACCCAATACCTCAAAACATTCCTAAAACCTAGCGTACTTCTGAGTTCCGTTCTTGGAGCGCCGTCACGAGCCCGCTCGGCTGCCTCCCCGCCGGACCTCCCCGCCAGACCTCCCCACCGGACCACCCTGGACCACCCCGAACCATTCGGCTGCGGCCCTCTCTCCGGGGTTTTCTTTGTTCTCCAGCATTTTTGGAGGGAAAAAAAGCACAGTTGGGTTTTTTTGTTTGCGTGTTTTCTTTTCTTTTGGTTCTGGGGATTGATCCCAGAGCCTTCTACCTCCAAGCTACACCCCCAGCCCTTCTTTTTTATTTTTTATTTTGAAACAGGGTCTCGCTAAGTTGCTGAGGGCCTCGCTAAGTTGCTGAGGCTGGCCTCAAACCTGGCATCCTCCTGTCTCAGCCTCCCAAGTACTGGGATGGCAGGCATGCACCCCCACGCCCCGCTCCAAAGCAGGGGTTTTAATACTAAGAAAGAAGAAAGTGGATCGGGGAGCGCGTAGCTGCTTCCAGCCCATTGTCGCCCCCACCGCCGCTCAGAAGGACCAGCCCAACGACCTTCCGTCCTTTCTTTTTTGATTGTATTTATTTATTGATTTATTGTGTGTGTGTGTGTGTGTGTGTGTGTGTGTGTGTGTGTGTGTGTTACTGGGGATTGAATCCAGGGACATTCTACCTCCGAGCTATACCCCCAGCCCTATTTTATTTTTATTTTGAAACGGGGTTTCAAGCCCCCAGCCCTTTTTATTTTATTTTTCATTATTTATTTATTTATTTATTATTTTGTGGTACTGGAGATTAAACCCAGGGACATTCTACTTCCAAGCTACACCCCCCAGCCCTATTTATTTATTTATTTGTGTGGTACTGGGGATTAAACCCAGGGACATTCTACCTCTGAGCCAAACCCGCGGCCTGTTTTATTTTATTTATTTTTAATTATTTAATTATGTATTTATGTATTTATTTATTTATTTTGTGGTACTGGGGATTAAACCCAGGGACATTCTACTTCCAAGCTACACCCCCAGCCCTATTTTTATTTTTAATTTATTTATTTATTTATTTATTTGTGTGGTACTGACGATTAAACCCAGGGACATTCTACCTCTGAGCCAAACCCCCAGCCCTTTTTATTTTATTTATTTATTTTTTCATTTATTCATTTATTTATTTTGTGGTACTGGGGATTAAACCCAGGGACATTCTCTTTCCAAGATACACCCCCCAGCCCTATTTTTTTATATTTATTTATTTATTTATTTGTGTGGTACTGGGGATTGAACCCATGGACATTCTACCTCCGAGCTACACCCCCAGCCCTATTTTATTTTTATTTGAAACAGGGTTTCCAACTCTCACTACATTGATGAGAGTCTCACTACTTGCTGAGGCTGTCCTCGAACCTGCGATCCTCCTGTCTCAGCCTCCCAAGTACTGTGATTGAAGGCTGCACCACTTTTGGAGCAGCCGCTGGGGAGCGTGTGGAGGGAACAGTGTCTGAACAGAGCAAAGCGGAGCCCGGAGCCCGCAGAGACCCACGGCTTCACGCTGGGACCTGTCTCTTATCTTGCAAGAAGCTGGAGGCGCACAGCTCCTGGGTCGGATCAGCCCACCCGAATGCTTCCCGCCCAGGCGCAAGAGCCTGTGGCAGATTGAGAAACTGCCTTCAAAATAGGAGGCGCCAGAAAGCGGGGCTGGAGTGCTGCAAGGGTCGCCCTGCCAGGCCGCAGGGCTCCTGCGTGTCTAGACCCTGTCCCCCACCACCGGCTCTAACCCTGCTTCACCTTCCTCCACAGTCCTCACCTTCACTGCCAGGAACGTGAGGCTGAGCCCCTGAGGGACCTGGGCCTCCGTTGTCTTATCTGTGAAATGGGGGTAGACGGGGCCAGCAGCCACAGGACACGGGCTCAATGGCGGACACTGGGCAGAACACCACGTGTGTGTCTGTCCATGCAGGGCTCACGAGAACTTTGGGACCAGGCATGGTGGCGCACGCTTGTAATCCCAGTACTTTGGGAGGCAAGAACTTTGGGAAAGTTGGGTCCTTCACAGGCCAGGAAAACAGGCATGGAGAGGGGAGTAATATGTCTCCCTGCCTTTCAGAGCGGCCACGGGGACTAGAAATAACAAGTAGGCGCGTCATCAGTGGTGTGGCTCACTGCGCACTAGCTGTGTGACCTTGGGTAAGTTACTTAACTCCTCTGAGCCGCAGACACGGGAGTGTGCAGTGAGGGTAATTGAAAGCATGGGGCCCAGTGTCCTGGCTATTGTAGGAATCATTATTTATCTGCAGCATCTTCATTTAGGATAACAATCTTCATGTTCTTAAAGTGAATTGAAATATTTTTTGGGGGGGGAGTGTTACTGGGAATTGAACCCAGGGGCATTCTACCTCTGAGCAACACACCCAGCTCTATTTTTTAGTTTTATTTTGAAACAGGATCTCACTAGGTTGATGAGGGTCTCACTACTTGCTGAGGCTGTCCTCAAACCTGCAATCCTCTTATCTCAGCCTCCCAAGTCCCGGGATAACAGGTGTGAGCCACCACGCCTGGCTCATGAATTGAATTTTAGTCTCTCGACTAAAATTCATGTCGAGAGCTGGTCATGGGGGTGCACGCCTGTCATCCAGTACTTGGGAGGCCGAGACAGGAGGATCACAGGTTTGAGGCCAGTGCGCCATAAATTAGCAAGACCCAGTTTCCAAATAAAAGATAAAAAGGGCTGGGGGTGTAGCTCAGAGGTAGAATGCCCCTGGGTTCAATCCCCAGCACCACACACAGGAGGAGGAGGAGGAAGAGGAAAAGGTAGTGGGGTGGGGGGAGGAAAAAACAATCCTGTGGACTAGAGTCTGGTGACTAATGCTAGTGATCAAGTTGAGAAATGTCATTTTTCCAAAACAAGGTGTAATTACAGAGCCTCAAGCCTGTTTTCCTTGAAGCCTGGAGTACAGGATTCAGATCAAAAGGCCCCGGAGGTTATCTGTGTTCCTGATCTGAATCTTGTCCCTCAACTGAAGTCTCCTGTGTACCAAATTCTTAGCTCTCAACCCCAACGTCACCCCCGACCCACATCTGATCACTTCTACTGCCCCGAGCCCCCCAGCACCTCCCTCAGCCTCACCAGTACCCTGCTCTCTTCTCCTGTCCGGCCTCCACTTTGGGACTTTTTTGTTTGTTTGTTTGCTTGGTATTGGGGATTGAACCCAGGGGCGTTCTGCCTCTGAGCTACACCCTCCAGCCCTATTATATTTTTTTATTTTTGAAACAGGGTCTCGCTAAGTTCCTAAGATTGGTTTTGAACCTGCGATCTTCCTGTCTCAGCCTCCCAAGTACTGGGATTACAGGTGTGTGCCACCACACCCAGCTAATATTTAAAATTTTGAAAATTAAATTATTTGTCACAAGCCAGGCACGGTGGCACATGCCTGTAATCCCAGTACGCGAGAGGCTAAAACAGGAGGATCATAGATATGAGGCCAGCCTGAGCAACTTAGTGAGACCCTCAACAACTTAGTGAGATCCTGTTTCAAAATAAGAAATAAGCCAGGCATGGTGGTACACACTTATAATCCCAGTATTTGGGAGGCTGAGATAGGAGGATCACAGGTTCAAGGACAGCCTCAGCAAGTAGTGCAACTCTCATCAACCTAGTGAGACCCTGTTTCCAAATAAAACTAAAAAAAATAGGGCTGGGGTGTAGCTCAGAGGTAGAATGACCCTGGGTTCAATCCCCAGTACCACCACCAAAAAAAAAAAAAAAAAACCTGAGACGGCCATGAGTAACTACCTGGGAGGTAGCATATACAGCATGAACACGCTGGGCGGAGGGATAATTCACATTGTAGGTGGGACGGCCCACAGTTTCATCACATCACTCAGAACGGCATGTGGTTTAAAATGTTTGTTTCTGGAATTTTCCGTCTTTTGAACCGCAGTTGACCTCGGATCACTGAAGCCGCAGAAAATGAACCTACAGATAAGGGAGAACGACTGTCATGTGTCTGCATGGAGATCCGCGGGGCTCTGACGCGCAGGTCTCCGCAGGGCCCCTGTCGCCCTGATTCCCGGATGATACTGCTCCAGGGGACGAGTTCTCTGCTGCCTGGAAACAGCCCGCACATGTTATGCCTTGGGCCTGGAACATTCTCTTTCCTAGTCTTTGAAGTCCTTCAGATGGGCGCAGTGACACACACCTGTAATCCTGGCTGCTCTGGAGGCTGAGGCAGGAGGATAGCCTTTGAGGCCAGCCTGGGCTACTTAGTGAGACCCTGTCTCAAATTAAAAAAAAAGGGGGGGGGGCTGGGGATTTAGCTCAGTAGTAGAACACTGTACTTCAATCCCCAATAGTACAAAAATAAATAAATAATGAGCCGGGTGTGGTGGCACACGCTTGTAATCACAGTACTTGGGAGGCTGAGACAGGAGGATTGCAGGTTTGTGGCCAGCCTCAGCTACTTAGTGAGGCCCTCCACAACTTAGTGAGATTCTGTTTCAAAATGAAGAATAAAAAATAGGGCTGGGGCATAGCTCAGAGGTAGAATGCCCCTGGGTTCAATCCCTAGTGCCTCAATAAATAAATAAATAAATTAAATTAAATTAAAAAAAGGGCTGGTGCTGTAGCTTGGAGGTAGAATGCCCTATTTTATTTTTTTATTTGGAAACAGGGTCTCGCTAAGTTGCTAAGAGTCTAAGTTGCTGAGGCTGTCCTCAAACCAGCGATCCTCCTGTCTCAGCCTCCCAGGTACTGGAATTACAGGCATATGCCACCATGCCCAACTTCAGTGAATGTTTTTAAGCAGAGAAGTCAACTGAAGAATTAGTATTTTAGGGGCTGGGGATGTAGCTCAATGTTATGCTTGCCTGGTGCGCACGAGGCCCTGAGTTCAATCCCCAGCACAGAAAAAAAAAAGGTAGGGTTTTGTTTGTTTGTTTCGTGGTACTAAGGATTAAATCCAGGGGTACCCTACCACTGAGCTACATCCCCAGACCCCCTCTTTTTTTATTTTGAGACAGAGTCTTGCTAAGTTGCCCAAGCTGGCCTCCAACTTGCGATCCTCCTGCCTCAGCCTCCCGAGCTGCCAGGATTCCAGGCGTGCACCACCCCACCTGGTAGAAGTTGTACTTGAGAAAAATGAAGGATGGCAAATCTGTGTCTGTGAACCAAGAAATGAAGAAAGGAAAGCGTTGCCATCTCGTTCCAAATCCACTTCTGCGCGCGTGTGTGTGTGTGTGTGTGTGTGTGTGTGTGTGTTACTGGGGGTTGAACCCAGGGGCGCTCTACCTCCAAGCTACACCCCCAGCCCTATCTTATTTTTTATTTGGAAATAGGGTCTCACTAAGTTGTAGAGGGCCTCACTAAGTTGCTGAGGCTGGTTCGGAACCTCTAATCCTCCTGTCTCAGCCTCCCAAGCCCTGGGATTACAAGCGTGCGCCGCTCCTAACCCCGTGGCTATATAAAGCACGCAGAGTCGGGCGCCAAAGCAGGGCAGGAGGCGGATCTGGACCGAGCCGGCAGCAGCTTCGTTCTCTAGCAAAGTCGCTTCTCCCCGGAGCCTCCTCCGAGTGCCCACCTGGACAGTGGAGCTCACCTCCACCCTGTCCCCGTCACCGCACTCCTGTGACAGTCAAATGAAATAAAGAATGTTCGCACTCAGAGCTGAGCCCTGATCAAGTTGTGTGGTGATGCTAAGAAGCAGCGGTGCCGGGGGAGCGCTCTAGAAAGGGGGCACAAGGACCAATTCTTATTTTGGGGGGTACTGGGGATTGAACACGGGGGCATTCTACCTCTGAGCGACACCCTTAACCCCTTTCAGTTTTTATTTGGAAACAGGATCTTGCTAAATTTATGAGGCTCTTGCTAAGTTGTTGAGGCTGACCTCGAGCCTGCAATCCGCCTGTCTCAGCCTCTACGATTATAGGCGGAGGCCACTAAGCCTGGCTACTTTATTTTTTATGAGAAATAATGATAAACACAGGATCCAGGGTAATATTGTCCTCACGTGCCATCGGTCACTGACAATTTACAAATTGGCACCTCTAACCCGGTGCCATGGTTTAGGCTGCCAGGGTCTGAGAGAACGTGGGAACCCAGGGTCTCCCCTTGTGTCGGAGGCCAGGAGGAGGGAGGGTCACGGCACACATCTGCAGGTCTGCCAGACACCCAGAGCCAGGGATAAGGGGGGGTGACTGAGCCCAGATTATCCTGGTGGGAGGCGGAGGCTCCCGCGGCGCAGGGCGGGCAGGAGCGGGGTGTGCAGGCGAGGCCACCATGCCGCTGCAGGACGATACCCTCCGGGAGGTGTGGGCCTCAGACAGGTGAGACCCCCATCCTACCTGAACCCGGGGACCCCAGAGGGAAGGGCTGGGGGCAGGAAAGCGGAGGGAGACGGCTGATTTCCTTGTACCTTCAGCGGGCATGAGGAGGAGGGCCGGAGCCCGGAGGCCCCACGGCGCCCCAAGCAGGTGCGTACCCAGCTTGGGAAGGAAGCAGAGAGGGGTCTCACCGTGGGAACCCATGCAGGGCGGGGGGTGGGCATGCAGGTCCCCCTCTGCAGCAGTGTCTGGGGGTTGCAGGCCTGGGGCTTGGGAAGGGGTGGGGAGAAAGGGTGTTTAAGGGTCTGGGGTGCCCCAGAGGGTTTGGGGGGCTTGGGTCTTGGAAGTGGCCGTGATGTATGGACGGGTTACCCTTCCTCACCCCAGGAAGGGGCTGCAGCTCGCCTCGGGGTAATCCGTGGTTATTCCTGGCAGCTCAAGGGATTAGGGGGTGCCGGGCAGCCCTGGGGGCCCCCCCTTTCCTTGCCCCTCTCCTCCTGACCCCCGCTCCTCAGCAGCCTGTCCCCGGACAGAAGCTGAGGAAGAAGAAGGCTGCGACCCCCGAGTCCCCCGGTGCCACCGGGTCTAAGCCGCGGAGGCCTGGAGGTGGGCAGGGCAGAGGGCGCGGGGACAGGGACTGGGGACAAGGGACAGCAGGGAGGGCGACCCAGAGGCCAGGGGTGAGGAGTCGGGGGCCCCGGACTGGGGACAGGCAGGCGACTGACCCTGGTCTCGGCCCAGTGGGGCGGAGGGCCAAGCGGCGGGAGGAGGCCGCCCCAGAGGAGGCCCGGGCACCGCTGACAGTCTACGACAAGTTCCTCCGGGACCCCGAGGCCAAGAAGCGTGACCCCCGAGAGACCTTCCTGGTCGCCCGAGCCCCAGACGCGGACGCGGGGGACGGTGAGAGCCACAGGAGGGACGGCAGGGCTGTCCAGGGAGGGGGTGGGGAGCGAGCCTCCCTCTGCCGCCTCTGCTCAGCTGGTTGTGTGCAGACACAGGCATTGTGGGGTTGGTTGTCTTGTTCATTTTCCCAGTTTACAGATGGGGAAACTGAGGCCCATAGAGGTGAAGGGTTTTGCCTTAAGCTACAGCTAGGAGCCGGACGTAGCCCAGATGGGTCTGACTGGGGTTCAGAAACAGAGTGGGGAGGAGCGAGGGGCAGGGACGACACAGGGAGGTGGAGGAAGGGGGTAGGGACAGAGGAAGGGCCTGCAGAGAGGCTGTCCCCGCACGGGCCCCAACCCCAGCCGGCCCTCCTGACCTGTAGGCCCTCCTGTCCCTGCCCCACGGAGGCCGGGCTCCTGGCCCCGGGGCTCTCTCACTATTTCCCAGCAGTCTGCAGGGATGGGGCTCCCCAGACAAGAGACGCTGAGCCCCCACAGTGAGCAGTTTCTATCTACAGAGGAGGAAGAGGAGGATGAGCAGGATGAAGAAGAGGAGGAGGAGGAAAAGAAAGAGAAGATCCCTCTGTCTGCCAAGAAGCCCACTAAGGAGAAGTCCCCTGTGGACAAGAGGGAGAGGAGGGCCAAGTCCCAGGGCCCGAAGGGTGGGTGCGAGGGTAGCAGAGCTGGGGTCCCCCCAACACAGGGCTGAAGCCACAAAGGTGACCAGCTCCCTGACAGGACGGCCTTCATCTGTGGTGCTGGGGATGGAACCCAGGGGCACTCGACCTCCGAGCTACACCCCCAGCCCTTTTTATTTTTTTATTTGGAAACAGGGTCTCACTAAGTTGCTGAGGCTGTCCTCAGACTTGCGATCCTCCTGTCTCAGCCTCCCAAGTACTGGGATGACAGGGGTGCACCTCCACCCAGGCTAGCTGGGCTCTTCCCCGTTGGTCCCTAAGGACATAGATCCATATGTACTCCACACACTGCCCTGGTCCCTGCCCCTGCCCAGGGTGCTCTGGAATGATCATTTTCCTTGTGATTTTTGTTTTCTTAATTCAATGTGAATTAGTGCTAGCATTTTTTATAAAAGTATCAAAGTGATTACAGAAAAAAGAAATCAATGAACGAATGCTGCTATGGCTCCTGTCTGGGCGCCCCGCCCTGCAGATGACAGGGAGGCTGGTCTAAATGGAGGGAGGGAGCACCAGGGAGCAGGGATGAGCAGTCTTCCCCGAGGGAGGAGAGGTGGCCGCAGGATGCAGAGCTGCGGGAGAAGGCCTGGCGTGTGACCCCAACGTGCGCATGCGTTCATGCGGCCACGGCTGGTTAAGCGCCTCGTTTTGTCCAGGGGTTTTTGGACTCGGGGAAGCAGAAGGCAGGTGGTGCAGCCGGACGTGGTGGCATGCGCTGTAATGCCGGTGCTTGGGAGGCTGAGGCAGGAGGATCGCAGGTTAAACCCTTGGCAATTAGGGAGACCCTCAGCAACTTAGTGAGACCCCGTTTCAAAATAAAAAGTAAAAAGGGCTCGGAGTGTAGCTTGGAGGTAGAATGCCCCTGGGTTTAATCCCCAGCACCAAAAGAAGAAGAAGGAGAAGGAGAAGAAGGAGAGGAAGAGGAAGGAGAGGGAGAGGAGGAAGAGGAGGAGGAGGAGGAGGAGGAGGAGGAGAAGGAGGAGGAGGCTGCAGCAGGCAGTGTACCCCCATCCAGCCCTCTGCTCCCCCAGGGACTGGAGGAAGGATGTGGGGTTGGAAGGGAGCCTTCAGCCCCAGGAGGCTCCTTCTTGCCTAACCCATCTTCCATCTCCAGGGGACCCGGGAAGCCCTGATCCCCCTCGGAAGCCTCTCCGCGTTAAGAAGGAGGCAGGGGACCGCACCAAGACAAGAAGGACAAAGAAGAAAGGCGAGTTGGGCTGGGCGTGGTGATGCACACCTGTAATTCCAGTACTTGGGAGGCTGAGACAGGAGGATCGCAGGCTCGAAGACAGCCTCGGCAACTCAGTGAGGCCCTCACCAACTTACCAAGACCCTCAGCACCTCAGCGAGACCATGTTTTAAAATATAAAAAGGGCTGGAGATGTAGCTCATAGGTAGAATGAATGCTCCTGGGTTTGATCCCAGTGCCAAAAAGAGAGAGAGAGAGATGACCCCAGGAGGTCCAGGGGACCCTGGCCATGGTGGGCTCTGACTGTCACATCCCCAATGTGCAGGGTCTGGGGAAGCTGATAAGGACGCCTCAGAGAGCCCGGCCACCGTGAAGAAGAAGGCCCCAGCAGCCATGTTCCTGGTCGGGGAAGGTGGCCCGACTGAGAAAGCTTTGAAGAAGAAAGGTGGGTGGCAGTGGCCGCTGGGACTGTGGCCTCCGGCGGTGCTGGAGGGGAGCAGGGAGCCCTGGCATCAGGTGCACAGTACAAGGAGTGGGTCTGAGTCAGGGGATATGGGGGCATCTTGACCCTCCCTTCGACTGCTGTGTGGCCCCAGGCAGGTGTCTCAGCCTCTCTGAGTCTCTGATAATAACATGGGGACGATGCCCTTGTGGTTGTGGGGAGGGTCCAAGTGAGGCTGGGGTGTTGGAAGCCCTTGTCCCCAGGGTAAGGAGTTCCCAGCCTTTTCTTCTGCCTCGTGCCCAGGCCCGCTCAAAGGTCCAGAAGAGGAGAGGCCAGAGGAAGAAGAAGAGGAGGAGGAGGAGGTGGCAGCAGCCGTGGTGACCAAGAACAGCAATCAGAAAGGCAAAGCGAAAGGAAAAGGCAAAAAGGTGAGGTCCCAGCCGGGTGCGTGGCGCACACCTGTGACCCCAGGGCTCTGGACGGGTGACGGGAGGGTCGCAGGTTCGAGGCCAGCCTCAGCAACTGAGCGACACCCTGATTCAAAATAAGAAATAAGCCGGGCATGGTGGCACACACCTGTAATCCCAGTACTCGGGAGGATGAGACAGGAGGATTGCCATATTCGCGGCCAGCCTCCGCTACTTAGTGAGGCCCTCCGCAACTTAGTGAGACCCTGTTTCAAAATAAAGAATAAAAACTAGGGCTGGGGGTGGAGCTTGGAGGTAGAACGCCCCTGGGTTCCAGCCTCAGTACCAATAAAACCAAACAAAACCAAAGTAGGAAATAAAAAGGGCTGGAGGTATAGCTCCATGGTAGGACATCCCTGGGTTCAATCCCCAATACTGCAAAAACGTGGGGTCCCAGAGGGGAAGGGGGCGAGGTCCCTCAGGGAGCAGCGGCTGGTCTTGGACTGGGGGGATGAGAGTGGGGGCCTTGTGGGCTGGGCCTTGGGATGACTTGATGTTAGATCCTTGCACTTCCCCCACCTTGGGACAAGATGGAGGTACCAAGAACCCCAGGTTGATAAGAAGAGAAGAGGGGTTTTGGGGCAGTCACCAGGCCAGGACCGGCCACTCAAGGCCTCTTCTGGCATCTGAGGTCCCCGCCCCTGCAGTGTACCCATCACACGGCCCAAGATGTCCCCACAGCCCCCTCCTGAAGAGGTGCCCTTTCCAGTAGCAGGGAGGTGGGGCACACGGGCAGGGGGACCCGTCTGTGCACACCTTAGGGCACACTGATGACCGAGAGTGAGCTAGCTGTACCAGTTGTAGGTAATATTTCCACCCTGCTGCTCTGAGCCCCACTGCCCAGCACCTCCCGACATCCCCGCCACGGAGTGATCCGGCACCTAACGGGTTAACGCCGGGCGGTCCCCCTGCACGCCCACCAATGACCAGCCTTCTCCAGGGCAGGACGGGCGCTCAGTGCCCACAGACAGGACTCAGGCGCCACCCGTGTGTGCTGGAGTGAGCAGGAGAGGGAGGTCCCGCGGGGAGAGAGCAGGGAAATCTTTGAGAACCAGGTTTATACCAGCGGACAGAGCCCGCGAGGGCAGGACCCTGGCCTCCGCTGTGCGGGTTTATTAGTTTGTGCAGGAGTGGTCAGGTCTTGTGGGACTGATTCACATTAAACCAAGATCACCAGATGCTGATGTATAAACTGAAAGGCCCGTTTATTATCTCCCGGGGGGGGGGTATAAAGCTCAGAACAGCCTTCCGTACAGTGGGCCCCGGCCATCCGCAGCTGTGGAAGGGTTCGAGTAAGCTCCGGCTCTCCCCATCACATGCTCAACCCAGCCTCGTGTTTCCCGAGTTTCTTCTGGAACAGACTGGAGTGGAGAATAGATGGTCATCCTCTACCCCCCAGCTGAGGCCCGCTGCCCCACAGCAGCCTCCCTCATGCACGGTACAAACCTGCCCTTGGCAGAAGCAGCCGGCCGCAGTACACCAGGGCTTCCTAGTGGCCCCCACGCAGCCTGTCACTCAGATGCACACACCAGGCTGCTAGTTCATCCTCTCCCGATGTTCCAGAGCAGCAGGGATGGGCTTAGAATCTTGCTCCCCCTCCTGTGGGGGATAGAACATGAGGACAAAGGGCACCAGGTCTATGAGAACGGAAGAGGCCAGTCTGGGTCCACCAGGCCACCCTAGGGCCTTCTGTAACCAACTTGTTATTAGGCGTTTCTCAGAGAGCGAAGGGTGCTTATTCATGCACGCATGTATCAGCTACCTATTGCTGTGTAACAAATCGCTCTCCAAAATGTAGCATCTTCAAACAACACATATTTATTTTCTTACTCATTTCTGAGCATCAGCAGGGTCGTTCCAGTTCAGGGCAGGTGTCACATGAGGCTGTGGTCAAGATGTCAGGGGGGCTGTGGTCATCTGAAAGTTTGCCTGGAAATGGACAGTCCACTTCCACATGGCTCACCACCCTGGAGGTGACTCGAGGTGTCTGTTTCTGTCCACTCGGCCCTCTGCTCGGGGCTGCTAGTGCTCTTGGGACATGGCAGTCAGTTTCTCCTGGAGCCCAGCAGAGAGCCAGGCAGCAGCCACAGCATCTCTTATGACCCAGATGCAAGCCACCCACCGTCACATCTGCACAGTGTGCTGGTCATAAAGACCAAGGCTGATACTCTGTGGGGGAGACTACACAAGGACATTAATACCAGGGGACAGGGGTCATCGGGAGCACCTGGCAGGCTGGAGGTGACAGCCACTGAGTATTCACTATACGCTCCTACTAACGGTAGCAGCTAACACTGGGTCAGCGCTCCCTCCGGGCTCAGAACACGGCAGTGCAGCTCCTCAGTCCCAGCCCACCTCAGACAGTGTCTAGGTGAGGGGAGGCCTTCCTAGAGAATCTGGGTAGACAGGCTGGGGCTCACACCCCAGCGCCACTGCTTGTGGTTCTGCAGGCTTGAGCAGGTTAGTCGGCTTATTTCAGCCTCAGTTTCTTTATCTGTACAATGGGAACAGCTGCCCCAGGATTAACATGAGAATAAAAGTTAGTATTTGAAGCCAGGCATGGTGACACACACCTGCAATCCCAGTACTTAGGAGGCTGAGACAGGAGGATTTCAGGTTCGAGGCCAGCCTCAGCAATTTAGTGAGGCCCTGTTTCAAACTAAAAACTAAAATAGGGATGGGGGTGTAGCTTAGAGGCAGAATGCCTCTGGCTTCAATCCCCAGTACCACACACACACACACACACACACACCCCAAAAAGTTATTATTTGGCCGGGCGTGGTGGTGCACCCCTGTAATCCCAGTACTTGGAAGGCAGAGACAGGAGGATCACAGGTTCAAGGACAGCCTCAGCAACTTAGCAAGACCCTGTCTCAAAATTAATAATAATAATAATAATAATAATAAAGGCTGGGGTGTAGCTTAGAGATAGAATACCCCTGGGTTCAATTCCCAGCACCCCTCTAAAAAGTTAATATCTGGGAAGTGCTTAGAACCATGGTACAGTGGTAGAGTTTATAAGAGTATGTGTTGCCAGGCGTGGTGGCGCACGCTTGTAATCCCAGTACTTTGGGAGGCGGAGACCAGAGGATCCGGGTTCGCAGCCAGCCTCAGTTCTCTCTCTCTCTCTCTCTCTCTCTCTCTCTCCCTGTCTGTCTGTCTGTCTGTCTCTCTCTCTACTTAGTGAGGCCCTCCGCAACTTCGTGAGACCCAGTTTCAAAATAAAGTATAAAAAATAGGGCCGGGGGTGTAGCGCAGAGGTAGAACGCCCCTGGGTTCAATCCCCGGTACCGCAAAAAAAAATAAGAGTATGTGTTAAATATGTAAATTAGACCTGTCCCAGGTATTCACCCCCACTGCACCTATTTTGCAGATGAAAAAAATCAGCTCACTGTAGTTAAAAATTAACAAAGAGCTGGGGCCTGATGGCGCACACCTGTAATCTCCATACTTGGGAGGCTGAGACAGGAGGATCCTAGGTTTGAGGACAGCCTCAGCAAGTGGCAAGACTCTCAGCAAGCTAGTGAGACCCTGACTCAAAATAAAAAATAAGATAGGGTCGGGAGTGTAGCTCAAGATAGATGCCCCTGCGTTCAATCCCCAGTACCAAAAGTAATACATAAATAAATAAATAATAGGACTGGGGGTAGAGCTCAGAGGTAGAACATCCCTGGGTTCAATCCACAGTACCACAAACACACACAAAAAAAAATTTAATAAAGGCCGGTCATGGTGGTGCACACCTATAATCTCAGTACTTGGGAGGCTGAGACAGGAGGATCCTGACCAGCTTCAGCAACTTAGTGAGACCCTCTTTCAAAACAAAAAAAAAAAAAAATAAAATAGGGCTGAGGGTATAGCTCATAGGTAGAATGCTCCTGGGTTCAATTCCCAATACCAAAAAAAAAAAAAAAACCTAACCAAAAGCCCTTCTGGTGGTTCATACGCTGGATGCTTGGGTCTCACTCACCCTGCGCTACCTGCCTCCCTCAAACCATGTTACGAGGTCGGCACATTGCACATTTGACATGAAAAAATAAAACCAACTTACCAAACGCTACAGCACGTTCGTGGTGGGACAGGATTTGGATCCTGACTGTCTGGCTGCAGAGCCGGGCTCTTAGCCACAGCTACACAAAGGTCTACCCATGCCCAGCGCCCCAGCCTGCCAGCGCCCCAGCCTCCAGCGCCCCAGCCTCCAGCGCCCCAGCCTCCAGCGCCCCAGCCTGCCAGTGCCCCAGCCTGCCAGCGCCCCAGCCTCCAGCGCCCCAGCCTCCCAGCCTCCCAGCCTCCCGGCGCCCCAGCCTCCAGCGCCCCAGCCTCCAGCGCCCCAGCCTCCCAGCCTCCCAGCCTGCCAGCGCCCCAGCCTGCCAGCGCCCCAGCCTCCAGCGCCCCAGCCTCCCGGCGCCCCAGCCTCCCGGCGCCCCAGCCTCCCAGCCTCCCAGCCTCCAGCGCCCCAGCCTCCAGCGCCCCAGCCTCCAGCGCCCCAGCCTCCCGGCGCCCCAGCCTCCCGGCGCCCCAGCCTCCAGCGCCCCAGCCTCCCGGCGCCCCAGCCTCCAGCGCGGGGCAGCGGCATCCCGGCCCAGGCCCCGCTGCTCTAACCTGGCTCTTGTCCTTGTGTGCAGAAAGCGGTGAGTGGTCCCTCTGCCCTGCCATGGCCCAGCACCAGGGACCTGCCCGGGGGAAGCTGGCGCCCTGGGGCTGAGCCACCCTCTGCCCACGCAGAAGGAGGAGAGGCCCCCGTCGCCGCCCCTGGAGGTGGACGATCCCCAGACCTTTGTCCTGCGCCCCGCGCCCCAGGGCCGCACCGTGCGCTGCCGGCTGACCCGCGACAAGAGGGGCATGGACAGGGGCATGTACCCCTCCTACTTCCTGCACCTGGATACGGAGAAGAAGGTGGGCAGGGAGGGGCAGGGAGGGCGCGGGGAGGGCCGGCGGACCCTCTCACCCCTCGCCTTCCTCCCAGGTGTTCCTCCTGGCTGGCAGGAAACGGAAGCGGAGCAAGACGGCCAACTACCTCATCTCCAGCGACCCCACCAATCTGTCCCGAGGAGGGGAGAACTTCATCGGGAAGCTGAGGTGGGGCTGGGGGCTCGGGTCAGGAGGAGGGCCACAGCCGGTCATCTCTGTCCCCCCGCGGCGGGCAGAGGGCCCCATGCCAGATACTCTGGAAGTGTCCCCCAGCCCAGGGCTTCCCACACTGTGTGCGCACCATGTCCAGCTACTTTTTATTCTTTATTTTGAAACAGGGTCTCACTAAGTTGCGGAGGGCCTCACTAAGTAGCTGAGGCTGGCACGGAACCTGCGATCCTCCTGTCTCAGCCTCCCAAGTACTGGGATGTCAGGCATGGCCACCACACCCCGCTTAACAAAAATTATATAAGGTCTATGTATGCGGCAGGTAGAGGTCTAAGCAACTCCGGAATATTACCTATTTAATCCCTGTATCAACAAACTCAAGGAAGAATTGTTGTTAGGCCCATTTTGTAGATGCTGAGGCTTGGAGTTTAAGTAACTTGCCTCAGGAACAGCCAGTCAGAGATGGAGCTGGGATTTGAGTGCTGTTCATTCTCCTTGGAGATCCAGCGTTTATAAAGCATGGGGAAGCACGCTTGTAATCCCAGTACTTGGAAGACTGAGACAGGAGGATCTCAGGTTCGAGGACAGCCTCAGCAAGTAGTGAGACTCTCATCAACCTAGCAAGACCCTGTGTCACAATAAAAATAAAATCGGGCTGGGGGTGTAGCTCAGAGGTAGAATGCCCCTGGGTTCAATCCCCAGTTAAAAAAAAAAAAAAAAAAAAGACCACCCCAGGCAGGCGGGGTGGCGTATGTGCAATCCCAGTACTTGGGAGGCTGAGACAGGAGGATTGCAGGTTCAAGGCCAGCATCAGCAACTTAGCAAGACCCTGTTACAAAATAAAAACTAAAAAGGACTGGGGGTGTAGATCAGAGATATAATGCTCCTGGGTTCCATCCCCAGTACAAAAAAAAATCTCCCTACTGGGGCTCCTGGGGAGGGTTGTGAGTCACTCCCCCCCCCCGCCGTGTGGCTGTGGGGAGGGGTCCCAGGCAGGAGGTGGCACACCCCAGCCCAGCCCCAGCTCAGCCCCAGCCCCAGCCCGGCCCCAGCCCCAGCCCCCCAGTGCCAGCCTCAGCCCCAGCCCCAGCCTGCTTGCAGGTCCAACCTCTTGGGCAACCGCTTCACCGTCTTCGACAACGGGCAGAACCCGCAGCGTGGCGGGAGCGGCACGGACGTGGGGAGCCTCCGGCAGGAGCTGGCCGCCGTGATCTATGTGAGAGCCCGCTCGTCCCCACGCCAGGGCCCTGTCTCGGGGGCTGGCCTAACGGGCACCCCCTCCCTCACAGGAAACCAACGTGCTGGGCTTCCGCGGCCCGCGGCGCATGACGGTCATCATCCCAGGCATGAGCGTGGATAACGAGAGGGTCCCCATCCGGCCCCGGAACGTGAGCCTACACCTCCTGCCCTGTCCCCGACGGCCCCACACCCTACGGGACCCACTCCGAGGAAACGGGGAGTGGGGACTCAGTTTACCCAATACCCAACCCCCTGAGCATGTGCATCGCCCGCCAGCACAAACTCCTGGCAGTCACGGGAGGTATTCAGGTTCTCTGTGACTCAGTTCCCTCAAGTGGCCACAGTGTTTCTTCACAGTGGACAGCAACTCATCCTTCGTCCACTCATTGAGCACGCTTAGAGGGAATATCAAGTATTATTCTAGGTGCCCGGAAGACAACAGTGGATGAGACAGAAATGTGCCCTCTGGCTGGGCACCCTGGCACACTCCTGTCATCCCAGTACCTGGGAGGCTGAGACAGGAGGGCGAGCCTCTGCTACTTAGTGAGGCCCTCTGCAATTTAGTGAGACCCTGTTTCCAAATAAAAAAATAAAATAGGGCTTGGAGTGTAAATCAGAGGTAGAATGCCCCTGGGTTCACTCCCCAGTACCAAAAAAATTAAAATTAAACTAAAAATGCTGGGAGCTGAGTGTGGTGGCACATGCTTGTAATCCCAGTACTTGGGAGGTTGAGACAGGAGGATTGCAGGTTCGTGGCCAGCCTCAGCTACTTAGTGAGGCCCTCCACAATTTAGTGAGACCCTGTTTCAAAATAAAGAATAAAAACTAGGGCTGGGGGTGTAGCTTGGAGGTAAAATGCCCCTGGGTTCCATCCCCAGTACAGAAAAAAAAAAAAGGTTGGGGAGCTAGGCATGGTGTTACATGCCTGTCATCCCAGTACTTGGGAGGCTGAGACAGGAGGATTGCAGGTTTGAGGCCAGCCTTGGCAACTTAGCCAGGCCTTCCACAACTTAGTGAGGCCCTGTTGCAAAATAAAAAATAGAATAGGGCTGGGGGTGAAGCTGAGAGGTAGAATGCCCCTGGGTTCTATCCCTAGTAACACACGCATGCACACACGCACGCACGCACGCACACACGCACGCACGCACACACGCACAAGCTGGCATTCTAGTGGAAACAGACAGACAGCAGACAGGCTGTGATAAATGAGTGAAGGACGGAGCATGATGGAGGGCGTAGCACCACGGGAAAGAAGGGAAAGGAGGGCGGTGGTGAGCGCGTGTGGAGGCTTTGATAGCAGACGGAGGTCGGAGAGGGTCTCACTGAAGGCTGAGAGCTGAGGGTCTTGAGGGTGAGGGAGGGAGCCTGCAGTCATCTGGGGGAGGAGCAGCCAGCAGGGAGAGCCAGTGCAAAGGCCCTGAGGCACCGGCATGGCTGGGGGACCCGAGGTCGGAGGTGAGGATGAGGGGCAGACAGCGCTGGATGACTGACCTTTGCTCTGAGGCGTGGGAAGCCATGGTGGGATTTGAGTGAAGGGGCGACATGACTTTTTGTTGTGGCCGTGCTGCTGCCGGGGATGGAACCCAGGGGCGTTCTACTTCCAGGCTACACCCCCAGCCTGATTTTATTTTTTATTTGGAAACAGGGTCTCACTAAGTTGATGCGAGCCTCACTGAGTCGCTGAGGCTGGCCTTGAACCTGCGATCCTCTTGTCTCAGCCTCCAAAGGACTGGGATTATAAGTGTGCGCCCGGCTAGTACAGGTTGTTTTGTTGGGAGGCGTGTGAGTGTGGTGTAGGACAAGGTAGAAAGTTGTGCTGGCGACTTCATCCTGGGCTCAGCTCCTTAGCACCACAGGTCCGTGAGCCCAGCATTTCAGGGACAGATGATTGGCATATCCCATGCACAGGACACTGATGTCCCTTTACTCATTACAATGAAAAGTAATACCCTGTCAGCTGATCACACGTCCTTTCCTGCGGGGGAGTCAGGCCAGGCCAAGCCGCGGGGCGCCAGCCGGGGGAGACTCTGTCTTGAGGGTTCGCTCAGCTGTGGGCCCCGCAGCTGCCCCTTCCATGCCCCGAGTGGACACTTGCGTGCTGGTGTGGGCTCTTTAAGAACCCAATACTAGAGCCAGGCGCCGTGGCGCATGCCTGCAATTTCAGTACTTGGGAGGCTGAGACAGGAGGATCCCAGGTTCGAGGCCAGCCTCAGCAAGTAGTGAGACTCATCAAGCTAGTGAGATAATAATAAAATAAATAAATAAAATAAAATTCAAAATAAAAATAGAAAATAGGGCTGAGAGTGTAGTTCGGAGGTAGAATGCCTCTGGGTTCAATCCCCAGTACCAAAAAATAAAAATAAGCCGGGCGTGGTGGCACACGCTTGTAATCCCAGTACTTGGGAGGCTGAGACTGGAGGATCCGGGTTCGCAGCCAGCCTCAGCTACTTAGTGAGGCCCTCCGCAACTTCATGAGACCCTGTTTCAAAATAAAGAACAAAAAATAGGGCTGGGGGTGTAGCTTGGAGGTAGACTGCCCCTGGGTTCAATCCCCGGTACCGCAAAAATAACTAAATAAAATAAAAAATGAATAAAAATAAGAATAAAATAGGGCTGGGGTGTAGCTTGGAGGTAGAATGCCTCTGGATTCTATCCCCAGTAATCCCCCCACACACACACACAAAAGTACTAGCCAGGTGTGGTGGCACATGCCTGAACTCAGTGAGGCCCTCAGCAACTTAGTGAGACCTATTTCAAAATGAATAATAATCATCATAATAATAATAGGGTTGGGGACGTAGCTTGGAGGTTCTTGCAGGTCCTAGAACATTCAGTGCATCCCTGTAGCAGGTACCAGCGAGTGGCTGTCCCCTCAGACCCCTGCAGTGTGCCGGGGCCCTTTTCCAGTTTCTGGTTCTCTGCTTTGGCATGCCCCCTGCCCTGCCCCCCAAAAGCCCCTTCTCACAGATGTGCACGCTGGAACCCCCAGATGCCAGGCGCACTCTCAAAGCCCCCCGATGGACTGGGTGTCCAGGCCGCACGCCGGGCCGCGCACCGAGGGCCCCTCCGTCGGGCCGAGCCATCCCCGCCCCCTCTAACTGTCCTCTCCCCGTGTCCCCGCCCGGGGTGCCAGGCCAGCGACGGGCTGCTGGTGCGCTGGCAGAACAAGACGCTGGAGAGCCTCATCGAGCTGCACAACAAGCCGCCCGTGTGGAACGAGGACAGCGGCTCCTACACCCTCAACTTCCAAGGCCGCGTCACGCAGGCCTCCGTCAAGAACTTCCAGATCGTCCACGCCGACGACCGTGAGTGTCCAGGGCGCAGCTCGGGCTGCTCCCGCTCCCCCAGGACCCGGGCCCTCACACTAGCCTGCCTCCGACCTTCATCCCTGGTGTGGGGACACCCAGCGGGGTCCCTGTCCTTCTGGCGGACACGGTGCTCCCGGGAGCCTCGGGTGTCCAAGCAAGAGTCCTGGGGCCCACTGTCCAGCCCTGACCAGAGCTCGGGGGCGATCCTGGGTGGACGGTGTTGAAGGGAGGGTTGGGCTGCTGGAATCTGAAAACCTCTGAGAGCCCAGCACCTTCGTGGTCAAAGAGGGCACAGAGGCTCAGAGGGCAGCCCCTGGCCTGAAGTCTTCAAGCTCCTCCAGGCAGTTGTACTGGCCCTCAACATTTAGTTCACAAACCTGACACAGTGCTTTCTTTCTTTTTTTTTTTTTTGTGGTACCAAGGATTGAACCCAGGGCCATTCTACCTCTGAGCTACACCCCCGGCCCTATTTTTTATACTTTATTTTGAAATCGGGTCTCACGAAGTTGCGGAGGGCCTCACTAAGGAGAGAGAGAGAGAGAGAGAGAGAGAGAGAGAGAGAGAGACAGGGAGAGACAGGGAGAGAGAGCTGAGGCTGGCCGCGAACCGGGATCCTCCAGTCTCCGCCTCCCAAAGTACTGGGATTACAAGCGTGCGCCACCACGCCCGGCGTGAGACAGTGCTTTCTATGTGTCAGGTACCAGACATTGAATCATTGAATCCTTGAATCATTGAATCCTTTCAGTAGCCTGATGAGGAGGGTGCTATTATTAGCCATATTGGGCAGATAACTGTAGCACAGAGAGGTCAAGTTACCTGCCCAAGGTCACACAGCTAGTAAGAGGAAGAGCTGGGATTAGAACCCTCATAGCCTGGCTCCAGAGCCCTGCTCTTAACCTCTTCAAGATGGTTGACTGTTCAGAGCAGGGAGTATAACTGAGCATTTCTGAGTGTCTACTCTACCCTCCAGGAGTTAGGGAAATGAGATGTACCTGGAAAGCAATCCATTGAAGAGGTCTCTGTCCCAAGCCTGGGGGGGGGGAGTCCTCACTAGGGTGAGGAAGCTTGGGGGTGGAAGGGTATCTCCCAGAGGACTCCAGGTTCGCAGGACTGGGCCAACACTGAGCAGCCCCAGCCCCCACTCCGCCCTAGGGATGTGCCCAGTGTCACCTGTCCCCTGGCCTTGGGACGGCTCTCCAGATCACATTTCTGGTGGAGCCTGGTCTGCCATCAACCAGAGTTTGGGTGTATTTTTAGCAACTTCCCGTCCCTATGGATGCTGGGGAGGTGGGGCTGGGCTGAGTGGGGCCACTGGCGGTGGAGTTGGGGGTAGAGGAGGGATGGGGCCTTCAGACAACAGAGAGGTGGGCAAGGAGGGCTCTGGGCTGGGGTCGTTCCGGGGCTGCTCGGGCTGTGCCTGTAGAGGGGCTCAGGCAGGGCCCCTGTCCGGGGCTCGCAGTGACAGGCTGCAGCACAGGTGGGCTGGAGGGCGGGGTGGGCGCAGGACAGCGGAGGGCGGCGCTGGGGGATTCCCGGGGGGGGGAAGCCCTCCCCTAGGTGCAGCGCACTGTGTGCAGGGATGTGGGGGTCCCAGGCGCCCCCCTCTCGTGTCCACAGCCGACTACATCGTGCTGCAGTTCGGCCGCGTGGCGGAGGACGCCTTCACCCTGGACTACCGCTACCCGCTGTGCGCCCTGCAGGCCTTCGCCATCGCCCTCTCCAGTTTCGACGGGAAGCTGGCCTGCGAGTGACCGCAGCCCCCGCGCCCCCAGCCCGCCGGCGCGGGGCCCAGGAGGGCGGCGGGGTCCCCGGCCACAGGCTCCTCCCGTCGCGGTGACCCCCGCGCTGCCCAGCCCGGCACCGGCACCGGCACCGGCACCGGCACGGGGGAGCGGGGCGGAGGAGCGGGGCGCAGCTGGAGCGGCCGCACATCTGGCTGCGGGCGGCGCCCCCTCCTCCCAGCGCCGCGGCCACTTCCTGTCCCGGAGCCGGGTCGGGGTGGTTTGAGCCCCTCGGGGGCCGCGGGGCTGCGGGCGGAGCCGGGCCGGTACCGCATCTCAATAAAGCCGATTCGCAGGCCGAGCGCGGCGTGTGCTCCTCCCGCGAAGGCCCGGCGGCGGGGAGGGAGCGAGGCCGGGAGACCGCGGAGGTCGGGGAGAGGGAGAGGGCGAAATCCGAGAAACACGCCACTCGGGGAGAACCAGACAAACCGGGTCCGGGCGGGAGGGCGGGCGGCGCGGGGCGGAGCCGGCGGCCGGGGGGCGGGCCCGGAGCGCGGGAAGGGGCGCCGGCCGGCCCGGGGTCGGCGGGGAGGCGGGGAGCCCCGAGGCCCTGCGCCCCGGGACGCGGCGCCGAGCCGGACCGACGGGAGCCCGGCCCCCGAGGGCAGCTCCGCCCCGCCCGGCCCGGCCCGGCCCGGCCCGGAGCGCGGACAGACGCCGGCGGGGCGGGGAGTGAGGCCGCGGGGCGCGGGCCGGACCCCATCCCCAGCTGCGGGCGCGGGCCGGGGGGCGGTCCACGCGGCCACGCCCATCGCAGGCCACGCCCCGCCGACGCCCCGCCCACCGCAGGCCACGCCCCTCCGTCCCGCAGCCCCCACCCCCGCCCGGCTCCTCAACACAAACTTTCCGTCCCGCTCGCTCCCTCCTCTGCGCCCGCGCTCCCGCTCCGGCCGGCTCATTCCGTGCATTCCGGCCAGCCCCCTGCCCACGACCCCCTGCGCGGCCCCGGCTCCCCGGCCGGAGCGCCCCCCGCCCCGAGCTCGCAGCAGGTAAGCCCGGCGGGCGCCGGGAGGAGGCCGCGCGCTCGCCCGCCGGCTCGCCGGGGGAGGTGGCTCCTGCTCGGCTGGCTGGCTCTGATCGCGGGGAGCACTCGAGGGGGGCTGGGTCCCCCAGCCATTGTCCAGCCCGAGCCAGGGCCCCGGATCTGGGTGCCGGGAAGTTTAGAGGGAAGGGGGAGCGAGATCTCTCCGGGAAGCCCCGCCCCCGCCCCCCCGCGCCGGGAGAGCGGGTCGGGGAGGTGGGGACACCGGGGACGGGGTCCCCCGAGCCCGAGCCCGGCCCTCCGTGCGCGCCGCGGGTCCGCGCGGACCCGGGGGCCCAGGCCGGGAGGGCCCCCACCCAGGGCTCGGATCCCGGGCGCCCAGCCCCGGGCCCCGCCGCCCTTTGGACTCCCGGCCCGTGCTCTCCCGGAGCCGCGGGCCCCAGCTCCGCGCAGGCCTCGGCCGGCCTCCCTGCGCCCGGGCGCTGCCCGCCGCCGCGCTGGACGGGGAGGGTGGCAGGGCACGGCCGCCCGCGCCGGCCGTGGGGGTCCGGCTCCAGCACTGCGCGCGCTCGGACCCCGGCTTTGGAGGGTGGATCTGGGGCCTTCGCCGCCCTCCCTCTGGGCCCTGCCGAGAGGACTGCAGAGCCGTGGGTGCCCCCTTTCCCAGCCGGGTCCCCTCCGCTGTCTGCCTGGGAAGGGAGGGCTAGGCGCTGGTCCGGGTCTGTTGTCCTGCCCCGCCAGGCTCCGGGGCAGTGTCGCTGAGACCCCACGCTGTCACCTATCCTGGGAGGGGCCCTGAGCCACGCTGAGACTCTTTCTCAGAAGGGGGAATGGGGCTTGGGGGAGGGCTTTGCCTCCCTCTCTGCCTTTCCTCTCTCCAGGTAGGGGCAGAACCGGGTCAGGCCTGAACTTGTAGCCCAGCACAGAGGATGGGGGTGGGGGCTGGACCGAGCTCAGAGGGGCAGGTGCCCATGGTGGCTCAGCGTATCAGGGTCTCAGGCTGCCTACTGCTGAGTACACAGGTTCCACCCCAAAGCTGAGGGCCAGGACGCCTCCTTGGCCAGGATGCTGGGGCAGCCCTGGGGCCAGGAGGATAAACAGAACTCCCAAAAGGCTGGAGACTTGGGGGAATATGGCCCCCTCCCTTCCAGACTCCTGTAGCCCCTTCCCAAGACCTCTTCCCCTAGGGGGACCCCCTCCGTGGACGTGGGGGTCCACGGAGGCTCTTCTGGGTTCCTGCGCACCCTGTGGGCAGAAGGTAGACAGATGTATCTTCCGGGATAGGCTGCTCCTAAGGGTGACTACAGGGGCCCTGGTCTTCAGGGAGTGGCCAGTAGCCAGGAGTTCAACCTCTTGCGCCTTCCCCACCCCCTCCAGAGAGACAACCATAATTAATGCTAATTAGCGCACTTGTGCCGGGCACAGTGGAGCAGAGGGTCAGTGGTTGGCAGGAGGGCGCTTTGAGTGTGTGTGTGTGTATGTGTGTGCATGAGTGTGCATAGGTGTGCCCACCCTCCCCCTCAGGTTTGCAGACCCTAATACATGGTGCTGGTTCTAGGAAGAGAGGGCTCAGCAGAGGTGACGAAGCCAGGGATCTGGCCCCAGATGGACCTTTCTCCAGCCATGTCACATCTGGGTCTCCCCACTTGCAATAAGCGACTACTTCTTAGGGGCCCAGAGTCCGCCCCCCACCCCCCTGCCTTCTCCTCCCATCAGTGCGCCTGCTCCTGGTGGTGTCAGGAGAGGGGGCCGGCGATCCTCAAGGTGCAAGGAAGAAGGAGAGACCAACCGGGAGGAGGGGCAGCTAAGCCAGGGGGGCCCAGCGGAGTGGGGGAGTGGGGTCCGGCAGGTCTGGATGGGGCGTGGGGTATTCGGAGGCTGCTCCGATGGGTGCCCCTCTGCCCCACTCCCAGAGCCGTCTGGGGGTCCCCAGGGTTCAGCTGGCTGGGACCTGCCCCTCCTTGTGGAAGGGTCTGTCCACTGTGTGGGGAATGGAGAGGGGAGCTGGCGCCAGGCCCCAGGGAGTCATAAGGGGTCTGTGGAGGCCCCTAGGAGGTCCCAATCCCCTTTTCCCACATGGGGTAGCAGAAGATATGGGGTGCGAGGTGGCCTTGAGGATTCGGGTCTCCAGGACCCCTGGGTGGCCTGGGGGCCAAGGCAGGAGCCTCTCGGGTTAGAGCCGTGGGTCAGCGAGTCACCTCAGCCCTGTCCCCTCTCTCCACCCCAGGTGTGCCAACTGAGGGTCAACTGCAGGACAGGCTGCTGCGGGGACCCCCGTGGGGCTGGGCCAGAGAATTCCCTCCCTGCAGCTCCCGAAGCCTCAGCCCTTGGGGTTTCCTAGAGGCCGATTGTTTCCTGTGCTCCCTGCCAGGCCTGGCAGGACAGGAAGTGATGGGGGAGAGAATGTGATGGAGTGTGACGCTGGATGTGTGCAAGAGGCAGCCACGAGCAGGGCACTCTGCGTGGGTGAGACTGTGCGTGGGAGAGGGCCTGGCACGAATGGTGCGCCCGTGTGACCTGTGTGCCGTTGGACGTAAATGCGAGAGGAGCCGGGCGTGGTGGCGCACGCCTGTAATCCCAGTACTTGGGAGGCTGAGACAGGAAGATCGCAGGTTCGAGGCTAGCCTCAGCAATGTAGTGAGACCCTCAGCAACCTAACAAGACCCTGTTTCAAAACAAAAACTAAAAAAAAAAAAAAGGATGGGGGTGTAGCTCCGAGGTAGAATGTCTCTGGGCTCCATCCCCAGTACCACCAAAAAAAAAAAAGACAGAAGCTGTGACTTGGTGACATTTGCGAGTGTGACAGCCATTGAGACATTCTCTGTGACTAGTTGGTGAGAGAAAGTGAGTCTCTGTGCGCATCTGCCTGGTGTGCCTCTGCATGCACACGTGAAAGGTCGCATGGGCACGGTGACATTGTGGCTGTGGTCGTCACACTGGACAAGGCCGTGGAGGACCCTGCTAGGCCATCTGAACATGTGCCTGTGGGTGACAGTGCCAACGTGAGGGACGCTGCCGTTGACGATGCTGTGTGTGTGTGGCAGAGTGACACTCGCTGTGACACAGGATGCGCTGGTGTGACGACTCCTGATGCTGTAGGTTATGAAACCTTACGTGAGCTGGCCTTGGGTTTGTCTATGTGACCGCATGTGACACTGTGTGAGTGAGACTACAGGACCGACCGGTGTGACAGTGTGCGGTGTCGTGCGGGCACGGTGGGCCACCTCCAGGGAGTGTGCTGAGGAGCTGTACCCAGGAGTGGAGCTTGAACACCGTGTGTCGGGGAGCGCACGGGAAAGCCCCCAGTGCAGCTCCGCGGGTGACAGGGACTGCTGGGTGTGCCTGTGGGTGGTCACTCTCTGAGCTTGCGTGGGTGACATCCTCGGGGCTGTGCCACACAGGGCGTGGGATTCTACGTGTGATGCGTGGGGGGGCTGTGACCCCAAATGCATATGGATTCTACAGGGAAGACTGTGAAAAAGATAACTGTCAAGCCCGGTGTGGTGGCGCACACTTGTAATCCCAGTACTTGGGAGGCTGAAACAGAAGGATCACAGGTTCGAGGCCATCCTCAGCTACTTAGTGAGGCCCTCCACAACTTAGTGAGACCCTGTTTCAAATTAAAAAATAAATTAGGAGCCAGGCATGGTGGCACACGCTTATAATCCCAGTACTTGGGAGACTGAGACAGGAGAATTGTAGGTTCACGGCCAGCCTCAGCTACTTAGGCCCTCCTCAACTTAGTGAGACCCTGTTTCAAAATAAAGAATAAAAATAGGGCTGGGGGTGTAGCTTGGAGGTAGAACGCCCCTGGGTTCAATCCTCAGTACTATACACATACAAAACGATAACTATCATTAAAAAGTAAAAGAAGCCGGGTGTGGTGGCGCACACCTGGAATCCCAGTACTTGGGAGGTTGAGACAGGAGGATCGCAGGTTTGAGGACAGCCTCGGTAAGTAGTGAGACTCTCATCAACCTAGCGAGACCCTGTTTCAAAATAAAAGTAAAATAAGGCTGGGGGTGTAGCTCAGAGGTAGAATGTCCCTGGGCTCAATCCCCAATAACACACACACACACACACACACACACCCTAAAAAAAGGACTGTACTTAATGCCACTCAGGTGTACACATAAAAATGGTTAAAATGGTAAATTTTGTGTTATGCATATTTTTCCACAGGGTCTAAGTTGCTGAGGGTTTCACTGTGTCACTGAGGCTGGCCTTGAACCTGCGATCCTCCTGTCTCAGCCTCCCAAGTACTGGGATTACAGGTGTGCGCCACCACACTCCCAGTCAATACACACTTATTTAATTTATTTACTTATTTATTTATTTACTTATTTATTTGGTACTGGGGATTGAATCCAGGGGCATTCTACCTCCGAGCTACGCTAAGTTGTGGAGGGCTCGCTGAGTTTTGGAGCGCCTCACTAAGTAGCTGAGGCTGGCTGCGAACCCAGATCTTCCTGTCTCAGCCTCCCAAGTACTGGGATTCCAGGACAGGGAGAGGTGCGGGTAATGGGGAACGTGGAGGACGCTGGTGGCTCTGAGGAGAACGCCTGTGAGAGCAAGGACACCGTGTGTTTATAGAGGACACTGTGACTCTCCTGACTGACCCAGTGACCCAGGGTCCCACGGGCCTGTGCCCGGGGCCGTGACATGTTCATTGAGACTCTGAGGCCCGGTTCCCAGTTGTCCCCAGCCTGTCCCCACTGGACACCTGGATTCCCGCCCTGGGAACAGGACGGGGAAGGAGGTGGGGTCCAGCCCTTTCCTGGCAGGAGGCTGGGGGCTCTGCAGTGCTCTGGGGAGGGGACCCTGACACCCGAGGAGCTTCGAGAAGAGAGAAGGCTGTCCCGCCCCCACCGCTCCGCAAGAAAGCCCCCACCCCAAGGAGCGGGGGGAGGGGCAGCGCCTCCGTTCCCAAATTGGAAGCACGTTAGGAGTGGGGACAGGGTGGAGGCCCCCTCCCCCTGGTGGGCCCTGCAAATTGCTTCCTCCTGGAAAAATTGGGTCCTGCTCCAGGGAAGAGGGTCCTCCCGCCCTGGCAGCCTGGAAGGGTGTGGCCACTGGCCGGGGTCCCTGCGGGGTCTTTGGGCGGGAGGTGGGGGTGGCGAGCGCCATCCTCCTCCTTCCCCCAGCCGGATGGCAGCTGGGGAACAGCTGGCCCACTGTGGGGCGGTGGGTGGGGCGGGGCGAGGGGAGGCCGAGGGCTGGGAGGCTGGGGCCTCCCCACTGCTCCGACAGCCCAGAGTGAGGGCAGGCAGTTCGGAGGCGGCCGTGGATGTCACCGTCTTCCCACACTTGAGTGGTGTCCCTTAAGGAGAGAGCACATGGAGGGCTGGGGTCCTCGGAGGGCGGAGAGTCCTGGCCCCCTGCGCTGTCTGTGGGCAGATGCAGGGCGAGGGGGAGGCGCCACCTGCCAGCTCGCTGGTCTCCTCTGCCCTTCCAGGCGCAGCCCCCACCCGGGCAGGGAGCTGCGGGGCTGGGTGATCTGGAGCCGCAGGGCCTGTGGGGTGGGGACGGGGCCTCTGCCGCAGCCCCAACTCTGGCCTGCATCGCAGCTGCCCGGCCAGTTCTTCCAGCGGGGTTGGCCCCAGGGTGGGAGTGGGCAGCCGGAGCCCCTCACCTCCCCCAGGCGCCAGAGCCTGCTCACCTGGCCCCTCGCCCCACGCCTGCCGCCACGTCCCAGAGTCGCCTGCTGACCCCCAGGCTGAGGGCCTGGGAGCGGGGAGGGGGAGGGAGGGCGCCCACCTGGGGGCTGCAGGGGCCTGGGGCAGCAGGTGGTCTGGGAGGAGGTGGGGGTGGTGGGGACCGGAGCAGGAGGTCCTGAAGGGGGCTCCGTTGTGATTGCCCCCCCTTGTCACTCCCACACACACCTGTCTTATCTGGGTTGATTGGCCTTTCCCCCCTGACCCCTTGACCCCTCTGCTGCGGGATCTCTGCTTTACTGGTGTGACCACGCCATCTCCCTCCTCCCGCCCAGCTCTGTCTGTCTGTCTGTCTCTCCCTCCAGCACTCCGGGCCTGTGTCTCCCTCGTCTCCTCCGGCTCTTCCTCTCCATGGTTGGCTGTCCAGGTGTCTGTTTTCTTGTCCGTGTGTCTGGGTCCCTGTCTCCCCCGCGGCCCCCTCTGCCTCAGGCTCGGGGTCTCCCCTCTCCTGCCCCTCCTGGTAGCACAGCCCAGCCAGGCTGTTTGCCCGGGAGCTCCCCCAGCCCGCCTCTGCCCTCCTGCCCCGGTGCGCCCTCTAGACTTCCCAGGGAGCCCCCGGGCTCCTCACCCAGCGATCCCAGTGGTTTGGGGGTCCCGGGGGTGGGCACACCGTGCGAGACTGTCAGATGGAACCTGCTTCTGCTTGGTGCAGCAGACCTGCATATGTGTGCTGTTGGGCTGTTTTGGGGTGCCACCTGTGGGCTCCTGTCTGGACACCTCTGCCCCCCTGGGGCGTTCCTGGAAAGTCAGTACCGCAGGTGCCTAGGAGCCAGCGGGGCGGGGGTGACGGGGTCCCCATTCTCTCCTTGCCTAGTCCTTCGGCCCCCCGGGCGCCCCTCCCCCTCCCCAGCTGCCCGCGGTCCCAGCCCGGCCGCGCCCCGCCCCCCAGTCTGTCCCGGCTCCCGGGCGGGCGGGCGCTGCTCTGTTCGCCATATTTGGCCACAGTGCTCCCGCGGGGGGCGGGGCGGGGCTGACATCACCGGGAGGGGGCGCCGCCTGCAGGAGGGGAGGCGGGCAAGTGGCCTTAGAAGTCTGGGGCTGCCCGGCCCCCCAAGCGCTGTGCCCCCCCTGCTCTGAGGGAGGCCTGGGGAGGAGCTGGGGGACTTGGGGTGAGGACTCCCTAGGGTCGCGGCTCTTGGGCCCTCCCCTGACAGCCCTGTGGCAGAGCCAGACTGATGCCTGGGGGGAGACCCAGCCCCCCAACTCTTTGGGCCCGGAGTCCCAGGGTCCCCCAGCGGCTGCTGAGTGTGCGTGTGTGTGCCTGTGTGTTTGCATGTGTGTTTGCGTGTGCGTGCGTGCATGCGTGTGTGTGTGTGTGCGCATGCGTGTGTGTGTGTGTGTGTTCCCGTATGCTCCTGAGGGCTGTGGTGTAGATTCCCTGTCCTGGGTGGGGGACATGCTGGGGGTGGCGACCCACCGCCCCCACTGGTGGTCTTGCAGGCTTCACAGGAAGGTCCTCGAATTTGCTCCAGAGACTTGGGGCTGGAGGGGGCCTGGCCTGGACCCTCTGGGGGAGCCGAGCCCTTTTCTCTGTCCAGACAGTGGGTTTCCCAGTCCCTCCCCCCATTCCATCAAGAGACTGAAGCCAGATAGCCTGGGTCAGAACCCAGCTTTAGCATTTATTTGCTGTATTTCCTTGAGCAAGTTGTGGAACCTCTCTGTTCTTTGGTTTCCTCATCTAAAAGACAGGAATAATGATAATATCTACCCTGAAGGGGTCGATGTGTATAAAATCCCAGGACCGTGCCTGGCATGTGCAGGCGCAGTTATTAGCAGTGATATTAAGTCTAAACTCTGTGTCTGCCTGACACCCAGACCCACCCCAGGCCACCAGTGACCCCCTCAGGCCTCCCCAAGCGAACAGGTGGGTGCACAGGGAACAGCCCCCCCACATCCGGCAGGGCCTGGGGTCCATGGCCTCCTAACGGGGTCCCCCCACCACTCCACTCCCGTCCCCGAGCTCCGCCCTAGGATCTAGGGGTCCTGTGCTCTAAGCTGTGCATATGCGGGCCCTGGGGTGACGTCAGGGGGTCTGTGTGGAGAGTGGCTGGGGTGCTCTACACTAAGAACCCTGCCTGGCCACTGCAGGGAGCTGTTTGCAGAATGCCGGTCCGGCTGCTGCGGGCCGGGGGGGGGGGGAGCGGGTGGCGCGTGGGTGGTTTATGGGCTGTGGGTCTGGGCAACACCAGGACAGGACGCGGGCTGGGATGCCAGGTGCCCAGGGGCTGCTCCTGCACTGTAGATGGGGCAGGCTGCTCCTTAGTTATCTACAGGGGGAAGGTATGCCGGCACCTGCACCTCTCTCTGGGATGAAAGCTGGAGTGGCCCTTGGGGAGCCGCAGAACCCCGGCCGCTGCCTCCCTGCCTCAGTTGTCCTCATCTGAGGAGTGGCCTCTTTGCCTTCCTTCCCTGCCTTAGTTCTGTTGATGAACAGGAAAGCGCTTACCCCACAAAAGTGTCGTGTGGGGCATATACACATGGCTTCTCACCCCGCCACCCTGTCCCCCACGGCGCACTGTATGTGTAGGTATTGGAGGATTGAAGCCAGGGAGCTCTGCCTCTGAGCTATACCACCAGCTATTTTATTTTATTTTATTTTATTTTATTTTATTTTATTTTATTTTATTTGTGTGTAGGGGGCATTGGGGATTGAACCCAGGGCATTCTACCCCCAAGCTACATCACCAGCCCTTTTTATTTTTTGTTTGGAAACAGGGTCTCGCTAGGTTGCTGAGAGTCTTGCTATGCTGCTGAGGCTGGCCTCAAACTTGCGATCCTCCTGTCTCAGCCTCTCAAGTACTGGGATTACAGGTGTGTGTCACTACACCTGGCTTTATTTATTTTTTAATGGGGATTGAGTCCAGGGACATTCTACCTCTGAGCTACACCCCTGGTCCTATTTTATTTATTATTTTTGAAACAGGGTCTCATGAAGTTGCTGAGGCTGGCCTCGAACCTGAGATCCTACTACCTCAGCCTCCCAAGGACTGGGATGACAGGTGTCATCCTACTACCATGCCCCTGGCTTCCTTTTTATTTTTATTTATTTGTTTTTATTTTTTATTTATTTATTTTGTTTTATTTTGGTACAAGGGATTGAAGCCAGGGGCATTCTCCCTCTGAGCTCTACCTCCAGCCCGATTTTTTATTCTTTATTTTGAAACAGGGTCTCACTAAGTTGCAGAGGGTCTCACTAAGTAGCTGAGGCTGGCCGTGAACCTGCAATCATCCTGTCTCAGCCTCCCAAGTACTGGGATTACAAGCATGCGCCACCATGCCCGGCTCATTATTATTATTATTTTTTTTTAAACAGGATCTCAGCCAGGAGTGGTGGCACACACTTGTAATTTCAGTACCCAGGAGGCTGAGACAGGAGGATCCGGGTTCGCGGCTAGCCTCAGCAACTTAGTGAGGCCCTCTGCGACTTACTGAAACCCTGTTTCAAAAAAAAAAAAATAGGGCTGGAGTTGTAGCTCAGAGGTAGAGTGCCCCTGGGTTCAATCCCCAGGGCCACCAAACAAAACTGAAAACAGAAACAATATCTCCTAAGTTGCCGAGGCTAGCCTCAAATTTATGATCCTCTTGTCTCAGCCTCCCAAGGACTGGGATGACAGCCCTGCACCACCGCACCTTATTTAAATCATAACCCTCACAAAGAGACCCTTTCCTCATTGCACAGGACCAAGGCTCAGAGAGGTATAGTAGCTGACCCAAGGATACACAGCTCCGGCTACCTCCATCTGCCCGTCTCTGAGTGCCTGCAAATACCTGCCCTGGGTGGGGCTGGGGATGGGGCAGAAGCCCAGGGCCAGTGGCTGTGGGCGGGAGATTGCTGTGGTTGAGGGGACCCTGGCCCTGACCCTTCTGTCTCTGTCCCTCAGGCTCAGGCTGCCCGGTGGGCTCAGGCCCGAGCCCAGAGTAACTAGCACCATAGCGTCCAACAGCTGGAACTCCAGCAGCAGCCCCGGGGAGGCCCGGGAGGATGGGCCCGAGGGCCTGGACAAGGGGCTGGACAACGATGCGGAGGGCGTGTGGAGCCCGGACATCGAGCAGAGCTTCCAGGAGGCCCTGGCCATCTACCCGCCCTGCGGCCGGCGCAAGATCATCCTGTCCGACGAGGGCAAGATGTACGGTGCGTGCAGGCCCCGCCCTGCCCTCGCCCTGCCCCACCAGTCGGGGAAGTCCGGGAGGCCCCAGGCGCGAGTCCAGGCCTGCAGGCCTCCCTCCTGGAGCCGGCCCCCTGCCCCGGCCCACACCTCTCCCTGCGCCCTGCCTCCCCTCCCCGCTGGCAGGCCTGGAGCCTGCGGGTGACTCAGTGGGCCCGGGAAACTGGGTCAGTCCGGTCCGCTCCAGGCCAGGCCTGGGAGAGGGTCCTGCCCCAGGAGGATGTGGGAAGAGGCCTGCGGGAAAGGCCTGCGGGAGAAGCCGGCGGGAGAGGCCGGCGTATAGGTGGAAGGTCAGCGCACCCAGGCCTGTGCAGGCAGAGCTGGACGAGGAACAAGTCTGCTCCTCTCAGTCGGCCCCTCCCCCAGCCTCTGCTGCTTTTCTGGCCCCTTCTGCCATCTTGCCTACCTCCGGGAGGGCGCGGCCCCTCTTGTCCAGTGAGAGCCCTCCGGGCTCTGCATGTCCGGGATACCTGGACCCTCTGGGCCTGGTTCCTGGCCAGTGGTCCCCAGCCCTCCCCAGCAGCCTGTGGCCAAGTGAGCAGGCCCCCCGTTGCCCCCAGCATCCGGGACCCAGAGCTGCCCCACGTCCCCTAGCCGGCCCCGGTGTCGCCCCATCCCTAGCACCCGGGTCCCTCTCCTGAGGACGATGGCCCCTGTGTCACCCCATCCCTAGCACCCGGGTCCCTCTCCTGGGGACGATGGCCCCTGTGTCACCCCATCCCTAGCACCCGGGTCCCTCTCCTGGGGACGATGGCCCCTGTGTCGCTCCGTCTCTAGCACCCGGGTCCCTCTCCTGAGGACGATGGCCCCTGTGTCACCCCATCCCTAGCACCCAGGTCCCTCTCCTGAGGATGATTGCCCCTGTGTCACCCCATCCCTAGCACCCAGGTCCCTCTCCTGGGGACGATGGCCCCTGTGTCGCCCCGTCTCTAGCACCCGGGTCCCTCTCCTGAGGACGATGGCCCCTGTGTCACCCCGTCCCTAGCACCCGGGTCCCTCTCCTGGGGACAGCCAGTGTTCCAGGCCCTTCCGCAGGGCGGGAGCTGCCGCCCCGCTGCCACCTCCCCATGGCTGGGGCATCCCTGCGGGTATTTTTAGAAGAGCAGGGAGTGGGGCTGAGTGGGGAGGGAGGGGCACTCGGGCTGGTTCTGTCATGCGACAGGAATTTGGAGAATGTGGCTGTTCTGGGGGGTTCCAGGGGTTGGGGGACCTGGGGCTGGGACCCTGAGGATGTTGCCATACGCCCCCCACGTGTCCAGGTGCCCCCAGGGCTGGCTCCCTGAGGGCCTGTCATGCTGAGCAGAGCCCCACCAGGCTCTCAGGCAGCTGGGTGCTCTCAGGGAGCGGGAGACCCGGTGACGTGGTGCAGGGACAGACGGCTCGGTGACACGACTTGACAACTTGACGTAGGCTGTCAGTGTGGGAGGCCAGTTAGAGGTTGTCAGCTCCTCCCTACCCGGTCTTCCTTCACCAGGGAGGGGAAGGGACTCCTCCAGGGTGTCCCCCTGACCAGGACAGAGTGAGAAGGGATACACATGGGGACATGTGCCCAGACGCCCACCCCCTGGGGCTCGGAGCGCTGTCACCCTCGAACCCCCTCCACAGACACACTCAGCTCTGCACTGCAGGCCCCGAGTGACCGCAGGCCAGGGCCCCCGCTCCGCTGGCCCACACCGGCCCCGTGTGTCACCTGTCCGCAGGGACGCCTGTCAGGGCCACCCTCCTGCCTTGCAGCCCTGCCACCTTCCCTGGCCCTGCCTGTGCTTCAGGGGACTCCGTGCAGGGAGTGGGGGTCCCAGGAGTCCCCCGACTCAGCCCTCTCCCTCAGCCCGCTCCTCATTTTCTTCTCCCGCCCTAACTCAGGTCGAAATGAGCTGATCGCCCGGTACATTAAACTGAGGACAGGGAAGACGCGGACGAGGAAGCAGGTAGGGAGGACTGGGCCTGCGCCCAGGCTCGGCCCTGTCCCACAGGCTGCCCCGGCTGCGACTTCAAACCTCCACACAGCTCCGCGCACTCTGCCCCCTCTCTTGGGGAGGTGGCCCCACTGTCCTCCCTAGTCGCCCGCCCACGGCCTTTGGTTCTGGGCCACAGACAGGCCCATGTGCAGACAGATGGACCAGTACAGAGCCGGGTGGCCTGGCCGCGAGGGGGCGTGCAGGGTGCTGATGGCCACGCGGACTGGCATGGCGCTGGGTGGGCAGGGAGAGGGGACTGGGAAGGCTTCCTGCAGGCAGTGGTGCCCGAGCTGCATTTTGAAGAAACAGGAGTCAGCCAGGCAGAGGACAGGGAGGACCCTCCCAGGCTGAGCACGTTGGATCTGCACATAGCAATCCAGTCACGCTCAGCAGGAGGACAGACGGTAGACACGCGGTGACAGCGGCTAGCCGGTGTATGGTCGGCTGTGCCTCCTCTGGCCTGTGTGGAGACACTGTGGTGTTCGCTCCCGACGTGGGGCTCAGAGCTCACCCTGATGCGGAGCGACAGACGCCTGCCTGTGATCATAAACCCATACGGGGCTCAGATTAGCTTATCTAATCCTCTCAGCAACCGAGGTGGGCGCTCCAGTTTTCAGATAAGGAGACTGAGGCACAGGGAAGTTAAGTCCCTTCCTCGGGTCAACAGGCTGGTCGGAGGCGGATCCAGGATTCAGACGCCCTGGGCAGGACAGCATGGTGTGGAGGGCGGTGGGCAGAGCACGGAGAGCGGGGCAGGGTTCCAGGGCAGCAGGGGGCCATGGGGAGATAGATCGGGGAGCAACCGGCAGCAGCTGTAGAGGAAAGCAGCCCTAGAGCAATGACTAGGGAGGGCCAGGTGGAGGCAGGGAGGCCGGCAGGAGGAGGTGGTAGGAATGGTCCACAGGAGGTAGCGGTGAGGTGTCAGGAAACCCGGGGGAGTGGGTTGGGGTGAGTTGCACTTGGGGCAGCTGGGAGTGAGGCCAGGCTGGAGGCTGGGGGAATAGAGGCTAGCCTCCACCCTCAGCCCCCCCACCCTCCCAGCGTGGAGGAGTTTGGACTGTGCACCCCCCTCCCCAGGTTCCTGTGTGCGCACACGATGAGCCTCGCGCTCGGGAAGGCCCCGCATCCTGTTCACGTGGGAGCAAGGCCATCCCTCACTTACTCAACCCGTGCTAAGCACTCCCGGGCCGCCCGCGGCTTCCCCGCACCGGCCATCTAGCACAGTTGGAGGTTCTCCTATGGTCTAGGCCAGGGACACAGCAGGCAGCCCTGCAGTCAGGGACCAGAGGCTGGGCACACGGAGGAAGACTGCCTGAGGGGCAAACCCTGGACTCCGAGCTTCAAATACTGGCTGGAGCCAGGCGTGGTGGCGCACATCTGTAGTATTAGTACTTGGGAGGCAGAGACAGGAGAATTGCAGGTTCGAGGCCAGGTTCAACTTAGTGAGGTTCTCTACAATTTAGTGAGACCCTGTTTCCAAATAAAAAATAAAATAGAGCTGGGGGTGTAACTCAGAGCAGAACGCCCCTGGGTTCCATCCCCAGAACAATACATAAATACCAGCTAGAGGGCAGGGGTGGGGTCAGCTCCCCTTTCAGTCCTTCAGCCTTTAAATTAGTGAATATGCAAAGACACTTAAAACAGTAAGTGCATCCGGGCGGGTGAGCATGGTAGTGGACACCAGCAATCCCAGTTCTTGGGAGACTGAGACAGGAGGATCTCAGTTTGCAACCAGCCTCAGCAACTTAGTGAGACTCTTTCAAAACAAAAAATAAAAAAGGCTGGGGGTGTAGCTCAGAGGTAGAATGTCTCTGTGTTCAGTCCCTAGTACTACACACACACACACACACACACACACACACACACACACACACATACACACAGAACTAAGTGCTACTTAAGAACTTGTAGAGCTGGGTGTGGTGGCGCACGCTTATAATCCCAGTACTTGGGAGGCTGAGACAGGAGGATCCGGGTTCATGGCCAGCCTCAGCTACTTAGTGAGGCCCTCCACAACTTAGCGAGACCCTGTTTCAAAATAAAGAATAAAAACAGGGCCGGGGATGTAGCTCGGAGGTAGAATGACCCTGGGTTCAACCCCCAGTACCACAAAAAAAAAAAAAAGAACTTGTAGCTTCCATGGATATCACTGTCTCTGTCATTGTAAACAGAAGGGGATGCACGCCTGTCATCCCAGTACTTGGGAGGCTGAGACAGGAAGATCACAGGTTGGAGACCAGCCTCAGCAACTTAGTGAGGCTCTCAGCAACTTAGCGAGATCCTGTTTCCACATAAAAAATAAAATAGGGCTGGGGGTGTAGCTCAGAGGTAGAATGCCCCTGGGTTCCATCCCAAGAACCACACACAAAAAAAGCCTGCTCAGGTCTGTCCGTAGAGGCTGCAGGGAGGAGGTTCCTGGAAAAGAAATGAAATGAAGAGTGCCAACTGTGTACTTAAACGGTGCAGTGAAGAGCGCCAACTGTGTACTTAAATGGTGCAGTGAAGAGCGCCAACTGTGTACTTAAATGTTCTGGCATACATTAGTCCGAGGAAGGAAGGTGTGCTGGTGCATTGTAGGGAGAGGCCGTGGGAGTCAGGCAGGTGGAGGCCGCGAGCTGGCAAGGTGGACGGACTTAGGCAGTGGCGTGGGGGAATCTTGGTAGAGGGCGTGGCCTTGGTATACTCTAGTGGGCAGCGGGGCATCCCGGCCGTTGCTAGTCTCTGGCTCCCCCTCCGAGGGCACCATGAGAAAGTCAGCCCTTCCTGAAGAGGGAACGTCCTTCCCCTGGCCGGGTGCAGCTCTGTACGGGGCACATAGCTCGGCCAACAGAGCGTGGGCAGGATTTCAGCTCTCACCGGTACCCTCTGGGCCAGCTGCTCTTGTGCAGTGCGCATCCCACACAGCTGTCCATGGTGGCCCTGGTGACCATGCTGGGTTCTTCATCAATACGAGGCCAGGAAGAGAGCAGACTCGGCAGGTCCAGGAGGGGTCGGTCCACAGGGACGCTGTGGTTCCTCCGTTTGCATTTGGTCCCCAGAGATGAGGGCTGGGTGCGCCTTGCCCATGCCACTGGTGGCTGGCCTCCTCACTGTCTGTTTTCCTCTCTGGCGGGGCGCGGGGCCCCTAGGTGTCCAGCCACATACAGGTTCTAGCTCGGAAGAAGGTGCGGGAGTACCAGGTTGGCATCAAGGTAGGTCGGGCACGTGCCCGGGCCTGCGGCCCTCCTCCGGCCTCTGCCTCGCTGGCTGTGCACACCACTGCGCCTCTTGTCTGGCTGAAACTCGTCTTGCCTCTTTCCGTTCTTCTCTTCTCTTCTATTCTCTTTCTCTTTCTCTCTCTCTCTCTCTCTCTACAGGTCTCTAGCCACTTGCAGGTTCTAGCCAGGCGGAAATCTCGGGAGATTCAGTCCAAGTTGAAGGTATGGGGCCCCCGCCCGCCCGTTGGCCTGGCCCTCGCGGACCCAGGCCTGGGGCCAGGAGGCGGCTGGGAGTGTGAGGGGGTCTCAGCAGGCAGCCCCCCGTCCTGTCAGGCTTCAGGGGGCCACAGCCCTGGAGGGAATACCGCCTACAGCGAGGGACAGGGAGCCGCCTGGGGCCGCTCGGCCGTCTCTCCTCTTTTCTCTTTTCTCCTTCTACCCGCTGCTGGCTGACCGCATGGCGACTGGAGGTGGGCAGGGAGGGGGCGCTGGGGGTCGCTGGCGGCCGTGGAGGTGGGCGTGCCTAGCTAGCCCTAGCTGCCCTGAGGATCTCAGAGTCGGGGTTCCATGCTGGCAGCTGCTCTTCTCCCTGCCCCAGCCCCGTGTGCCTATGGCACAGTTCCAGGGGACCCGGGGGGGCCCAGGCTGTTCCCCCTTATCCTTATCCCCCCCTTTCCAGGGCACCCCCAGCTGACAAGCACTCCCTCTCTGGGACGGGGAGGACCCACAGCTGCCTCAGCCTCCTTGGGCTCCTCGGAGCTGGCGGCAGGTGGGCGCTGGGTGGGGGTGGGGAAAAGACAAGTCCCTTGCCCGGAGCCTCACTCGACCTCTGCTAATCCGTCCTCCCTCTCTCCTTCACAGGCCATGAACCTGGTAAGTAGCATGGTCCTCCCTGGGGAGGGTCCGCAGAGCACCTAAGATGGCGTTTTCAAATTATGATCCCGGCGTGGTGGCACACGCCTATAATCCCAGTGCTTGGGAGGCTGAGGCAGGAGGAGCGCAGGTTCAAGGCCAGCCCCAGCTACTTAGGAGGCTCTCAGCAATTTAGTGAGACCCTGTTTCCAAATAAAAAATAAAATAGGCCTGAGGGAGCCAGGCGTGGTGGTGCACACCTGTAATCCCAGTACTTGGGAGGCTGAGACGGGAGGATCAGAGGCTCGAGGACAGCCTCAGCAAGTAGTGAGACTCATCAACCTAGTGAGACCCTGTTTCAAAATAAAAATAGGACTGGGGGTGTAGCTCAGGGGTAGAATGCCCTGGGCTCAATCCCCAGCACCAAAAAACAAAACCAAAAAACTAAGACCTCTTCACACACACACACACACACACACACACACACACACACACACAAACACACACATACTATTCATTTTAATATCATTTACATTGCACTACATTGTAAACAGTCTAGAGATGATCCAAGCAGGAGGCTGCGTGTCGGTTCTGCGGCATTGCATATACAGGATTGAGTGTTGGGCACCAGTACCCTGGGGATCCTGACCGAGGCCAGTACTGGGTGGCGGGAAAAGGCAGTATCGTTTCTTACTGTGGATCGCGGTCAGAGAGGCCGTGCACACCCAGATCATAGAGGTCCGAGTCCACGCGGGGGGCTGGGGTCCAGGCTGGACTCAGCGTGGGCCTCACCCGGCCTCCCCTCCCCAGGACCAGGTCTCCAAGGACAAGGCCCTGCAGAGCATGGCGTCCATGTCCTCCGCCCAAATCGTGTCCGCCAGCGTCCTGCAGAGCAAGTTCAGCCCGCCCTCCCCTCTGCCGCAGGCCGTCTTCTCCTCCTCCTCCTCCAGGGTACGGGCGGGGAGCTGGGCCGAGCGGGGAGCTGGGCCGGGCGGGGTGCACCTTGGGGAACTGGCAGACACTGAGCCCCCCTTTGTCCCACCAGCAGTTCTGGAGCAGCCCCCCTCTCCTGGGACAGCAGCCTGGACCCTCTCAGGAGTGAGTACCGGGTCCCCCACGCCCTGTCCCCCTGCCAGCCACAAGCTCCCACCCCCAAGCCGGGCTCTGGCCAACGCAGAGCAAAGCTGGAGTTCAACACTAGAGGGCGGTGGCGCACGCCTGTGATCCCAGTGACGGGAGGCTGAAGCGGGAGGATTGCAGGTTGGAGGCCAGCCTCGGCAATTTAGTGAGCTCAGTGGTAGAGCACCCGTGGGCTCAGTCCCCAGTACCAGTTTAAAAGCAACAGCTAGCCAGGCGTGGTGGCGCATGCTTGTAATCCCAGTACTTTGGGAGGCGGAGACCGGAGGATCCGGGTTCGCGGCCAGCCTCAGCTCTGTCTCTCTCTCTCTCTCTCTCTCTCTCTCTCTACTTAGTGAGGCCTCTGCAACTTCGTGAGACCCGGTTTCAAAATAAAGTATAAAAAATAGGGCCAGGGGCGTAGCGCGGAGGTAGAACGCCCCTGCGTTCAATCCCCGGTACCGCAAAAAAAAAAAAAAAAAAAAAAAAGCAACAGCTAGCGGGCCGGAGAGCTGCGGTGACATGCCCGTGTCATCCGCGGGTTGGTTTGTTCGGCGCCGCGTCACCCGCTCACTGGCCGTCCTTCATTGCTGTTCACTCTGTTGCTCCCCCGTGGGTCGGGTGGTCACGGAGGGGGTTGTGAGTCACACCCACGGCTTCGAGAGGCGGCTCTAAGGCCCCGTCAATTCCGAGATGCAGTGGGATTTCATACAAGTTGAGATGTGATGGGAAGGAAACGGTGTGCGTAGCCTGCCGGCCTCGTCCCTGGGCCTCTGCAGAGGCTGGAGGCTTCCTGCCAGCTCCCAGGTGAGGGGCTGGGTGCGGGAGGTGCCACGGCCCCTGACCCAGCTCTGCTCCCCCGCAGCATCAAGCCCTTTGCACAGCCAGCCTACCCCATCCAGCCGCCCCTGCCGCCGGCACTCAGCGGTAAGTGCCCACTGGGCTACCCGCCCCTCCCCGAGCACCTGCCCCTCCACCGTGTGTGTGAGTGTGTGCGTGTGTGCGTGCGTGTGTGTGTGTGTGTGTGTGTGCGTGTGTGTGTGCGTGTGTGTGAAAGAGAGAGAGAGAGAGCTGGAATGGATGGTGGCTGTAGGAGATTGGGAATTATACAATGCTTCTTCCAGAACTCTGGAAGAAACCAGTGTGTAGCCAGTATGCATAGCTGTCTGTACACACCACCAAAAGTCTCGCATTTATATATATATATCTCTGTGGACAGAAAAAATTCGTGCAAGGAAATACACCAAAGTCTTAATCTCTCTGTGGTAGGATTCTGGGAAATTGTTATTTTCCCTCCTTACTTTTCCGTTTTCTGTCTTGACGTGCATTAATAGTGACAGAGGGAAAGATCCTCGTATATTATGAGGGCCGCCCCCTGTGGTTGTGCAGGTTGTGCACTGTACAAAGGAGCTAGTAGGGGAGTCAGACCTTATTCCTACTTAAAGTGGCACCGTTTCTTGGTCTGCACAGCTGCCCTGGGCAGCTCTGTCACCGCGTGCGCGGGCCCATGCCCATGAGGTTCCATCTCACCCCCAGGTTACGAGCCCCTGGCCCCGCTCCCCCCAGCTGCTGCCTCTGTGCCCGTGTGGCAGGACCGCACCATTGCCTCCTCCCGGCTGCGGCTCCTCGAGTATTCAGCCTTCATGGAGGTGCAGCGAGACCCCGACACGGTAACGTGTTTTGGGGGGCAATGCTTAGTGCAATTGTGGAGAGATTGGCTGGGCGCCAGGACCACCGCTCGGGGGTCACCAGGTCAGTGCTCAGTGCTCCCCTGACCCCGTCTGGGCCCTCCCCACAGTACAGCAAACACCTGTTTGTGCACATCGGCCAGACGAACCCCGCCTTCTCAGACCCGCCCCTGGAGGCGGTGGACGTGCGCCAGATCTACGACAAGTTTCCCGAGAAGAAGGGCGGCCTCAAGGAGCTCTACGAGAAGGGGCCCCCCAACGCCTTCTTCCTCGTCAAGTTCTGGGTGAGCCGCTCGGGGCCGCTCCGCTCCAACCCCCTCCCTGCACTGACCCCGGGGCCAGTGGGTGAGGCGCTGGAGAGGGGCCTGGGGGGAGCCTCCGCCACCTCCGCCAGCACCTAAGGCGCCCGCCCGCCCGCCCGCCCGCCCAGGCCGACCTCAACAGCACCGTCCAGGAGGGCCCGGGCACCTTCTACGGAGTCAGCGCCCAGTACAGCTCGGCCGACAGCATGACCATCAGCGTCTCCACCAAGGTGTGCTCCTTCGGCAAGCAGGTGGTGGAGAAGGTGGAGGTGAGTGGGCGCCAGAGGCGTGGCAGGCAGGGCAGGCCTGGCGGGAGCTGGCAGGCTGGTGACAGCCGGTGACGCGTCCTTCCCGTCCTCCCAGACGGAGTATGCACGGCTGGAGAACGGGCGCTTCGTGTACCGCATCCACCGCTCGCCCATGTGTGAGTACATGATCAACTTCATCCACAAGCTGAAGCACCTGCCCGAGAAGTACATGATGAACAGCGTGCTGGAGAACTTCACCATCCTGCAGGTGCGCACGCGGGCGGCTCGCGGCGGCCGGGCGGGGAAGGGGGGAAGGGGCCGGCTCCTGAGCCTTCCTCCTGCCTCCAGGTGGTCACCAGCCGGGACTCCCAGGAGACCCTGCTTGTCATTGCTTTCGTCTTCGAAGTCTCCACCAGCGAGCACGGGGCCCAGCACCACGTCTACAAGCTTGTCAAAGACTAGGGCGTCCACTGCGCTGCGCCCTCCGTCAAGGATTGCAGGATGAGCATCTTCTCCACGCGACTACCTGGCACCCTGGGAGTCCGGGTCGAGGCCTCCTCCCCGCCAGGCCCCAGGCCCAGGAGGCCTCCCCGCCCCCAGCACACGCGCTCCCCGCCACTGTTCTGCGCTTTCATCGTGGGAGAGGAGGGCTCTGGCGGGGCAGCCTGCCTGGGGCTCTGACCCATCACCTGGCTCTGCCCGCCTCGAGTGACCTCAGAGGTGGGGACGAAAGACACCCTTGGGCTCTGGTATGTGTGGCCCCGGCCCCCAGGGGAGTGTGAGGGTGGGAGACTAAGGCCCACCCGGGAGAGAGGCATCAGCAGCTGGGTGGAGAAGAGGCCCGTGTCTCCCTGCACGCACCTTCTGTGCGCCAGGTCTGAGCTGCAAGGCCTGCACCCATGGCAGAGGGGTGGGCGGGGCTGGAGCCCAGGATCGCCCCGCCTCCCTGGCGCAGGGGCGGGAGTGGAGCCACCTGGGGACAGCTGGGTTGGGCCGGACAGAGCCCCCCCTCCCAGACGCCCCTGCGCAGGGGAGCAGTGCGGAGCACAGCAGCTCCTAGGCACCCTGGCCCGCTCAGAACAGGGCCGGGGGAGGGTGGGGGGAGTCCTGGGTTTGGTGAACCCTGGGTTTCTGCTCTTCCCACCTGCCTCCCTGTTGTGGGACTGAAGGTTAACCCTTCCCCTCCTGCCCCGCTCACACCGGCCCCTGAGGGCTGGCTGGCCTGCCCCGGCCACCTCTGGGTATTTATGAGTTTCATATGAAGTACTGTGCCCCACCTTGCCCAAACTTCCTGAACGTCCTCACCGTTGTGTATCGCTCAGGCCACCTCCAAACCCCACCTAGGTTTTATAATGTGTATAATATATATATATATATATATTTTTTGTGTATTTTTTAAATCCAGCTGTGATGGGTTGTATCATAAATGCGGCTCCGGGCTGGGGTAAGGGCCTCAAAGTCTGGCTCCTCCTGCTCGAAAAAGAAGATAATTAAAGTTATTTGTTTGTGGGTCAGTCGTGACCAGCGGTGTGCTAGACCTTAGAGTTGGACAGCTTTAGGTGGGCACTCCTGCTAGGGCCTGGGGTCACTCAGTCGCCCGACAGGGGTCCCAAGCCTACCCACACTCAAAATAGGTATGACAGAGGGCACCACAAACGGCCACCTCCCAAGACATCCCCACCCTTGCGCAGCAAGCCCCACATGCCCAGTGCTGGCCCAAGTGCCCTGCCCAGGGCCACACAGCTACTGAGGTGGGGTTCCATGCCCCCCCCCCCGTTACACCAGCAGCCTGATGGGCTGCCTGGGAAGCCCTGCTCACACAGCAGAGACCGGGGTGGGCTATCTCAAGACCCCCAGTGGACAGTTTCCTGAGGCTAGCCCAGACTCTTCACCCTGGATGAAATAGGGATGAACTGACTCACCAGGCACTGGGAGTCCCAGGCATTTACCCTGAGCAGGGCATGCCGAACGAGACTCCCGAAGAGGGGCAATTAAAACACAGGATTCCCACCAGGCACAAGCCTGCAATCCCAATAGTTGGGAGGCCAAGACAGGAAAATCACAGGTTCAAGGCCAGCATGAAGTAATTTATCCAGACCGTTCCAAATTTCTAAAAAGGGCTGAGGGTGCAGCTCAGAGGTAGAATGTCTCCAGGTTCAATCAAAGTAACACACACACACACACACACACACACACACACACCCTGTAGGATTCTCAGTAAAACTTTAGTTTCACGTTAACAAGTGGTCTGTCCCCATGCAATGCTAAAACAAATTTACCTGCCAGGTGTGGGGGTACACACGTCATCCCAGTACTTGGGAGGCTGAGATAGGAGAATCACAGGTTCAAGGACAGCTTCAACAAGTAGTGAGATTCTCATCAACCTAGCAAGACCCCGTTTCAAAATAAATAAAATTGGGCTGGGGGTGTAGCTCAAAGCTAGAATGCCTCTGGGTTAAATCCCCCATACCACAAAAAATAAAACAAATTTGCCTGTCATCCAAATTTGGACAGCCTGTCTTTTTACTTGCCAAACCTGGCAATTCCATTCTAGAATAGAGCCTTCTAGCTCATCCTGGTCCAACCTCCAAATTTATAGGTGGGAAACAGACTGAGCTTCAGCACTCCTGGAGCCTGTGACCTTGGTAGTTGGGGAGGTAGGACAGGAGGATCACAGGTTCAAGGCCAGCCTCAGCAATTTAGATCCTGAGGGTTTCGGTTGGAGGTTCCATTCCTAGTATGGGGGAGGGAGCCCTCCTCCCTCACCTGTCCCTGGCAACACCAGCACTCCTCGGACCACTGCATTAGAGGGTGCCAGACTGAACGTCCCTGGAGCCCCACTCAGGAGGGAACCCTGGAGGCAGAAACTCACAGAGTATCCACAGTACGCCAAGCCTAGGGGTGCACGTCATCCCCCGACGCCCACTCCTGCCTCTGTTCAGATGACTAAGCACTGAGTACCTCAACCATCGCCATCAGGGGAGGAGCCGACAGCCTTCAGAAAATTGTACTGACTTTAAGCACTGCTCCCCCACCCCGCAAAGATTCTGGGACATTTTAGAAAACAAGGGCGCAAGGAAAACCACCCCATTGCAACTCTCAAGTGCATCATGGGTCACTATCTGTGCAAACTGCCGGCTATTTGACTAAGCATCTTGTTTCTTCCCCATCCTAACGAGTCTAGCCAGCCTTTCCCATTCCCACGGGGGCTTCGTTCAACAAGCCTAGCTAGCGGCCATCTTCCAATACCATGACAGGAGGACGAAGGCTGTGCCCGGTACCTTGCCAACCACAATTCACGGCTCAGTCCCCTTACGTTGTAGCTTTTACCAGAAAGCTCGAGTTACAACTCAAAAGCTAAGAACGCCAAGCATGGTGGCACGTGCCTATAATCCTAGTACTTGGGAGGCTGAGACAGGAGGATTGCAGGTTCAAGGCCCCAGCCTCAGCAACTTAGCGAGACCCTATTTCTAAATTTAAAAAAATGTCCCTGGGCCCAGCGTGGTGGATCCGGGTTCGCGGCCAGCCTCAGCGCTCGCGCTCTCTCTCTCTCTCTCTCTCTTTCTCTCTTAGTGAGGCCCTCCGCAACTTCGTGAAACCCAGTTTAAAAAAAAATTAAGTATAAAAAATAGGGCTGGGGGTGTAGCGCGGAGGTAGAACGCCCCTGGGTTCAATCCCCGGTACTGCAAAAAAAAAAAAAAAATGTCCCTGGGTTCAATCCCTAGTAACACACACACACACACACACACACACACACAAAGACAAAGCTGAACATGCTGGCACACACCTGTAATCCCAGTACTTATTGAGGGTAAGACAATATCGCAGGTTCAAGACCAGCCTCAGTACCTTTCTTTTTTTTGGGGGGGGTACTGGGGATTGAACCCAGGGGACTTCTACCGCTGGGCCACACCCCCAGCCCTATTTTATTTTTTAGTTTGAAACAGGGTCTCACTAGGTTGCTGAGTTTCGCTGCGTTGTCGAGGCTGGCTGCGAACCTGCGATCCTCCTGTCTCAGCCTCCCAAGTACTGGGATCACAGGCGTGTGCCACCATGCCCAATTTAGCACTTTTAAAACTCAACTTTTAAAACTGGAAGAAGGGCTGGGGACGTAGCTCAGAGTAGACCACCCCTGGGCTCAAACCCCAGGACCCCCCAAAAAAGACACCAAAAAACCCAAATAAAAACTAAGAAACTGCTCAAGATCTCGGATGAAAACCTTGTATTCTTCACAGTTCAATGACATATGCTGTAGCTTTTGGGGGGGGGGTTCTGGGGATTGAACCCAGGGGCATTCTCTGAGCACGTCTAGCCCCATTTTTTATTTTGAAACGGTCTCTCTAGGTTGATGAGTCTCATTTACTTGCCGAGGCTGTCCTCAAACCTGCAATCTTCCTGTCTCAGCCTCCCAAGTACTGGGATTACAGGTGTCGGCCTGTAATCATGCCCGGCTAAACTGTAGCATTTTGAAGCACCAATTCATGCTTTGGGTTAACCTTTCAGCAATAAATGGAAGTCGGGGATGGTGGCACACGCTTGTAATCCTAGTACTTGGGAGGCTGAGACAGGATTGCAGGTTCGAAGCCAGCCTCAGCAATTTAGTGAGGCTCTCGGCAACCTAGTGAGACCTAGTTTCCAAATAAGAAATAAAATTGGGCTGGAGGTAGAATGCCCCTGGGTTCAACTGCCAATACCACAAAAACAAATGGGCTACAAAGGCACAAGAAGACATGGGGGAACCTTCCGTGCATGTGCTAAGTGAATGAGACCAGTCTGAAAAGGCCTCATACAACTAAATAAAAGACCAGTGGTGGTCAGGCACGCTGGCGCACATTTCAATTCCAGGCTCACAGCCAGCCTCAGGATCTTAGTGAAGAAGGCCTTGTTATCTCAGTACTTGGGAGGCTGAGACAGGAGGATCACGGGTTCATGGCCATCCTCAGATACTTAGTGAGGCCTTCAACTTTGCTAGAGGAACATAGCTGCAGGGCCCACCTCAGATGTGCTGGGTGCCTGTTAATCACAATTATTAGCTGGTCTACCATCTATACTTTCTTGGACAGCCTACTCTCAGCTTGGGATTAAAATTAAGAGCCCACGAGCTCACACTAAGGACCCTTGATTTGCGTGGAAGCAGACTGGAGCATAGGTTAAAACTACCAAGGGCTGTGGACCAAGGCTTCCTGGTGAAGGTCCTGCCACTCGTGCCTCCCCCGGGCAGCAGGAGCAGCACACCGGCTTCCATCTTGCTCAGCAAGCCCACTGCCACACTCTAGGTACAAGCCACCTGACCTAGATGGCAGACGGGAGGATGACTTCCTGTTTGTGGGACCCAACTGTGTCACCAGGGCAGGCCCACACACAGCCTGGCACAGTCACCCCAAGACATACAACTCAGCTCACGACAGTGAGATGGTAGCACTAGGATTTATTAAGACACGCCCTAATTAATACAAGCGCTGGGGCTTGCCCATGGTGCTCTTGATGTACAATGCCCGGACATTCTGCCAGTTCTTCTTGAGCAAGGACACCAGGAAGTTGACAGCCAGGTGGATGTTGTACACCAGCTCGTCATCTGTCATCTTCACGTGACCAACGGCTACAGCCAGACACAGCACCTGGGTGAGGGGGTCGAGCCAGGTTGGTGGAGGCAGAGGGCAGACAGCTCATTCCTCCCGGCCCAGTGACCCAGCGAGCAACGCACGGGTTCAGGCCAAGCAGAGCCAGGGCTCTTCAGAAACTCTGCTCAGTGCCTTCCATCAACATCCTGCGTGTTGAAGAAACCCCACCAGCACCCGCGCCTCACCTTCTTCATCTGGAACTTGATGGTGGACTTCACCTCGTCGACTTTGGCCACCATGTTCTCATTGTGTGTCAGCAGGGAAGGAAACTTGCCAGCCTTGTTCAGGCCGGGGCCCAGGATTCGCGGAATCTGCTTGATCAGAGACTCGGAGGCCAAAAAGGCATCATACTTCTTGGCTGGAATGGAGGAGGCCGTGGGCGTTAGCACCTGGCCCAAGCAGACCTCACACACGGCCGGCCGCAAAGGCACAGAAGTGGCTTCTAAGCAGCTCCCGTCACCCCCTCACCCGCCACCCCCGCAACCCCAGCGTAGGAATTGAACCCAAGGGCATTCCACCACTGAGCCACAACCCCAGTCCTATTTTTTTAGACACGATCTTGTTAAGGTGTCCTGACTGGCCTCAAACTTGAGATCCTCCTGCCTCAGCCTCCCAGGTAGCTGGGAGTCTTTCTAGCTCCATCTGCTAGACTTTTACTGGTTCTGAAACCTGGTCTCAGAAGACCAGAATGACCCGTAATCTGTGGTATAATCCTCACTTTGGGCAAGCCCGCAGGGCTTAAATCCCATTTCACTTCCTGGCTGTGGGCCCTGGGCCTAAGCAAACTGAGGATGCCCGTGTCCTGTCTGTAAAATAGGTCCAGAGCCACTACCTAGAGTGGCGATCAGACAGTAAAAGGGGACTTGGAAGCACACAGCTCTAGTCCACAGCACCCGAGCCAGCTAACTCAACCATCAGGCCAAGTGTTTCTTTTTTTTTGGGTACTGGGGATGAACCCAGAGGCATTCTACCTCCAACCTACACTCCCAGCCCTATTTTATATTCTTTATTTTGAAACAGGGTCTCACTAAGTTGCAAGGGCCTAAGTAACTGAGACTGGCCTCGAACCTCCGGTCCTCCAGTCTCAGCCTCCCGAGTACTGGGATTACAAGCGCGTGCCACCACACCCGGCTCAAGTTTTCTCATTAGAGCAAATTAGATAATCAGCAAAACCTCACCGATTTAGAGCCAATGCTCTAAATAAAATCTAACCCTCCAAAATATTAGAAGACACCACCCAGGCTGATTGACGGACTACAGCATGTCCTTTGCGATCCCAGCCCCTTGGAATGAAGAAATCCGAATGGCAGAGAAGCACGCCACGAAGGCTGCGGCCCCCGCCCCTCACCCAGCTTCTTGACCAGCTTTTTATTCTTGTTGAGCTTCTTCAGCGCCTCGATGTCCATGTGCGGGATGTCCACGGCCTTGGCCTCGTCGCAGTGCTGCTGGTCCCCCAGCACGCACACGGAGAACTTGGGGCGGGGCGTGGACTTGAGCCTGCGTTTCGGGGGACGGACAGGCAGGTGAGGCCCAGCGGCGGTCCCGGGGCGGGCGGAGGGGCCTGGGGCCGCAGCACACGAGCCTTACCCGGCGCGTCCGTCCACCAGCAGCTAGCCCGGCTTCTCGGGCTAGCCGGCGGGCTCGGCCGAGGCCTCCCCACGCCTCCCCTGTTGTTTTAAGACCCAGGGTGGGGGTCCGTCCAGCCGCGCGTGCGCGGAGCTGGGCTCCCCGGCTGTCGGTGCCAGGGCCGCCGCGCGAGCAAGAGGGCGGCCCCGGCACTGAGGCCGGGTGGGGTCGCAACGGTGCCAACCTGACGGTGCCCGAGAAGCGCTTGTCCTTCTGGGGGTCATAGTTCTTGAGGCTGATCTGCAGCTCCACCGTCTCCAGGAACCTTCGGGGAGAGCAGCGTGAGCCGGCGCCCGCACCCCTGCACCCCGCACCCCGGCTCCGCCCCGGGGGACCCCACCCCGCTTACTTGCGGCGCTTGCGCTGGTTCCCGTGCAGGACTTCCCGCACCGCCTCGTACAGGGTGTCGCGAGAGACTTTGCTGCTGCGGGAGAGAAGCGAGTGCGCTCAGCCCCGGCGCCATCGGGCTCCGGGCCCCGCGCAGGGCGACGGGGGGAACATGGCGGGAAGACACCCGCAGGCCGAGCCACGGCGAGGAATACATGGCGAGGCCGGCGCGAGACCCCCCGCGGGGCACCAGGACGCGCGGATGGACGCGGATGGCACCCCGAGAATTCCTACCTCATGTCTCCTCACGCCGCGGTAATCAGAAAAGAGAGCAGAAGGGTTGCGCATGCGCACAAATAGCGGTTCTGCTCTCGCGAGAAGTGCCCGTTGCTGAGGACTACGCCTGAGCGGGTCGTCCTTCCCGGCCGCTAGAGGGCGCCCTGCGATGCGCCGGGAGACGGCCGCCAGGACCCGCCGGAGCGTGGCCGTCCTGCCCCAGGGTCCCCGTCCGCCTAGCGGCTGCCCGCTTCCTTTTTTTTTTTTTTTTTTTGTAGTACTGGGGATTGAACCCAGGGGCATTCGACCTCTGAGCTACACCCCCGGCCCTATTTTATTTTTTAATTTTGAAACGGTCTCGCTCAGTTGCTGAGGCTGGCGGGGAAGCTGCGATCGTCCTGGCTCAGCCTCCCAAGCACTGGGATGACAGGCGTGGGCCACCACGCCCGGCTCCAGTTCTTCGTTAAGGACGGACTGGGTCTGCAGCCCAGCACTGAGACCCGATCTCGGGCTTGGCCCCGGTCCTCCACAGCAATCAGGTGAGCTATGGTTTCTTCCATTGGTGAGTTTGGAGATCAGCAAGAAGACCTCGGGCAGCTGCCCCCGCTGGTTTCTAGGTTCGAGAATGCATGTGGGTGAACTCAGGAGTGAAAAGAATCGCCCCAGGAAATAAGAGCTTTGTGTTTTGAGATTTTCAGAGCTGGAAAGCATCTCCTGAGCAGGTGATTAGGATCACATGATGTGCATCCTTTGGCCAGAAGCCCCTATTGTGACTAGGCGCCCACTAACCTGTGGTCACCCCTCTCCTGTAGAAAGCCCGCTAAGCCACACTCCTGGCGACATGGGCTTTGGACAAGAGCGCCCCCCCCCCGCCTTTTTCTGACACTGGGGATTGAGTCCAGGGGTGTTCTACCACACTGAGCCATGTCCTCTGCCTGTGTGTGTGTGTGTGTGTGTGTGTGTGTGTGTGCTACTAGGGATGGAAACCAGGGGCTTTCTACCTCTGAGCTACACCCCCAGCCCTATTTTTATTTTATTATTTTGAAGCAGGGTCTAAGTTGTGGAGGGTCTCACTAAAGTTGCTGAGGCTGGCCTCGAACCTGCGATCTTCTTGTCTCAGCCTCCCAAGTACTGGAATTACAAGTGTACACCACCACACCCAGCTGTCTTCTGCCCTTTTTATTTTTCATTTTGAGACAGGGTCTTGCTAAATTGCCCCGACTGGCCTCAAACTTTCGTTCCTCCTGCCTCAGCCTCCCAAGTAGCTGGAATTACAGATAGGATTATGGGCATGGGACACCACACTGGGCCCCATCTTTTTTTTTTGGTACTGGGGATTGAACTCAGAAGTATTCTACATCCAAGCTACACCCCCAGCTCTTTTTTTTTTTTGTCTTGAAACAGGGTCTTGTACCAGGCGTGGTGGCGCACACCTGTAATTCCAGTACATGGGAAGGTGAGGCAGAAGGACAGCGGGTTTGAGGACAGCCTCAGCAACGTAGGAAGACTCTCAGCAACCTAGTGAGACCCTGTTTCAAAACAAAAAAAAAAAACAAAAAATTTTTTTAACAAATAGGGTTTTGCTAGGTTGCTGAGTCTCATGAGGTTGCTAAGGCTGGTCTCAAACCTGCGATCCTCCTGTCTCAGCCTCCTAAGTCCTGGGATTACAATGTGCACCTCCATGCCCGCTCCAGGCCTGTCTTCTGGATTAGCTGGCTATGGGAGTAGGTGTCTTCCTTGCCTCAATACCTGTCTCTCAACTTAATTAGCCTGTCACGCCAGGAGCAGCAGGCTCAGGTCGGGTAGCAGGGCCAGGGCTGGAGCTTCAGAAGCCACACGTCCTGGGTACAGCACCGAGGCCACTGACAGCACGTGATTCCAGGACATCTGTCCCTCACACCTCTGACCCCTTCCTCCTGACCTCTGCTTCAACTTCTCTTGTCAAAACCAGGCTTTACCCCTATGCCTGCCTTCACTCCCCCATCATCCTGCTCCAACAGGGATCTGGGGCTTCCTCGGAAGGTGTGGTCAGGGAGTCTCCAGGAAGTTCTGCTCCTGGCCCCCCTCCTCAACCCTCTGCAGCGGGAGGAGCTGGGAGGGTCCTGTCACGAACTGTCACTCCGTAGCTGATGCAGTAACAGCTGCATGTTAAATGTTTTCCAGAACAAGGCACCTGCCGAGGGGCCTTGGAAACAGAGAAGTCAACAGGCCACAGTGTTACACACCCACAGGGGTCTTTTCTGGCCTCTCTGCCCAGTGGGTCCCACCCTCTCCGTAGCCCACAGCAACCCCAGGAGCCCTCAGACCTCTCACCAACGGTTATCTGCCCCCAAACCCTTCCCTGACTCCAGGCTGTCTCTCACGGCCCCGCGTTGCCACCTCCACACGCACAGCAGGGGCTGACCGGGCTGCTGGTAGCTGTCACACCCACTGCACACAGAACATGGATGGATGAATTTCAGAGCAAACACTCGAGACAAACTCCCCACCAGAAAAAGATGCCCCTTGTCACCAAGAGGGGAGGTGGAGGGGGTGGGAGGCCAACAAGCACCAGAGTTCATGGGAATTCTGGTGGTGCCCTATTAAGATATCATTGATGCTGGGCACGGTGGCACACGCTTGTAATCCCAGCACTTGGGAGGCAGAAACCGGAGGATCCGGGTTCGCGGCCAGCCTCAGCTACTTAGTGAGGCCCTCCGCAACTTCATGAGACCCGGTTTCAAAATAAAGGATAAAAAACAGGGCCCGGATTCCCGTACCGCAAAAAAAAAAAAAAAAAAAAAAAAAAAAAAAAATCATTGAGCCGGGCATGGCAGAGCACGTCTGTAATCCCAGTACTTGGGAGGCTGAGACAGGAGGATCGCAGGTTTGAGGACAGCCTCAGCTACTTAGTGAGGCCCTCTGCAACTTAGTGAGACTCTGTTTCAAAATAAAAGAATAAAATAGAACTAGGGGTGTATCTCAGAGGTAGAATGCCCTGGGTTCAATCCCCAGTATCTCCAAGCTACACCCCCAGCCCTATTTTTTTTTATTCTTTATAAACTAAGTTTATTCTTTATAAACTAAGTTGCAGAGAGCCTCACTAAGTTGCTGAGGCTGGCTGTGAACCCAGATCCTCCGGTCTCAGTCTCCCAAGTACTGGGATTACAAGCATGCACCACCATGCCCGGTGTATTTTTAATTCTTTATTTTGAAACAGGGTCTCACTAAATTGCGGAGGGCCTCACTAAGTATCTGAGGCTGGTTGAGAACCTGTGATCCTCCTGTCTCTGCCTCCCGAGTACTGGGATTACGAGTGTGCACCACCACACCCGGCTCTTATTTTTTGTTTTGAAACAGGGTCTCACTAGGTTGCTGAGGGCCTTGCTAAATTAATGAAGCTGGTCTTGAACCTGCAATCCTCCTGTCTCAGCCCCCCAAGTACTAGGATCACAGGCACATGCCACCATGTCTGGCTAAACCTCCTGTTTTTTATTAAATGCTATTGATAAATTATTCAAGTCAGAAACAAAACCACAGCGGTGGTAACACATCTGAGCACAGGGGGTCCATCTGTGCTGAGCACACGGTGCCGGGGTCTCCTGGAGCACCACGTGTCTATTAACCCCATCATCGCCCGCCCTACTGAGACCATCAGAAAACTTCCATCCCTGCAGCCTGAGACGTGATGGGCAGAGAGCCAGGCAGCAGCCCTCGTGAATGCAGGTCATCCAGCCCCTGGGCCCGGGAGCCCTGCTGGCTAGGAGGCCGAGATGGCGTCTGGTGCGGCCGGGAGCGGCGGTGGAGGCAGGTGAGACGACCATGCGAGGGCAGGAAGCTGGTGACGGAGCTCCCACAGGCGGTCCCTTTGGTGGACGGTCAGCGGGCCAGATGTCGCAGGGCCGCCTGCAGGGACTTCCTCAGGAAGGTGGCGTTGGGCTGCAGGGCCACAGCCAGGTCCAGCCTGTGCGCCTCAGTGATCTGGGGGAGGAAGAATCGTGTCAGGCCTCCGGCCGGTCCTCCCCTCGCCTAGGGAGGAGACAGAAGCTAGGCTGCGAGGGTCTGGGAAAGAGGCGCAGGAGGGGTTCCTGGGCAGCCGGACCGAACCGGGCCCACAGCCAGCGGGGCGGCTTCAGTAACAGGCAGTGGGCCCTGCGGCTGCACACACCTCGCAGCCCTCCCGGTTCCCAGACGCCACTGCGGCTGCCGCCTTCCTTTTGAGCCACACTTTCTCTCTTCTGTTTTTTGTGGATTTTTTTTTTAATTTCATGAAATCTACAAATGGGCCTGTGGCCCCCAAGAAAAGGGTAAAATGCCAACAGCTAAGAACATCCAGCCTTCAAGCTAAAGCCCAGCCCATGACCTACAGAGCCCTCTAGAAAATGCTGCCAGGTCTGGCAATGTGGCCTTGGGCAAGCGACTTCAACCTCCCTGTGCCTCGACTTCCTTGTCTATAAAATGGAGCTGCAGGGCTCTGTGGGGTGCGCCTGTAGGCCCAGCTACTCTGGAGGCTGAGGAGAGAGGATCACGGAGTTGGTGACCAGCCTGGGCAACCTAACAAGAACCCCCTACAAAAAAAAAAAAAAAGCCGCCGTGGTGACACCTGTAATCGCAGTACTTGGCAGGCCGAGACAGGAGGATTGAAGGTTCGAAGCCAGTCTCAGCAACTTAGTGAGGCTCTCAGAAATGTAGCAAGACCCTGTTTTCAAATAAAAAATAAAATAGGGTTGGGAGTGTAGCCCAGAGGTAAAAGGCCCCTGGGTTCCATCCCCAGAACCACAAGAAAAGAAAAGAAGCTAATAGCAATAGGGCTGACATGTGGACTATAAATACTAGCAAGTTCAGATATGTGAGGGGTTTATATCCATCTTAGACATAACAGGAGCTATGAAAGTTACGAGCTATTAGTACTTTCGCTCTCTAACTTTATCCCCCTCAAACCTTTCTTCTTTGTAAGCAGTTTGCCTCAGGTATTTTGACACAGTGCTGGAAAGCTAACACACCAGGCTAAGCATCAGTTTCCACATCTGTAAAATGGGGCTCATCACCTACTCTCACATCTTTAGGCCCAGACACAGTGACCTGTGTAAAGGTCCTGGGACACTTCCTGCTCCCGTCCCCTTCGCTTCTAGTCAGGAGGCCTGTCCCACTCCCGGCTATGAACAGGCTTGGCTGTCCCTCTCCCTGTGTGCACCTCTCGGTTACCTGCACACCATGTCTCTCCCTGTCACTGGCCTGGGCTGGAGCCCAAGGTCAGCCCAAGGGGAGGGACGCAGAATGGTCACTATTGATTTCCACCGCTCACACAGCATCTGGCCCGAAGAGGTGCTGGCCGGCTGAAGACCCCTACACAGTCCCGCTCCCCAGCCCCGGGCTCGAACTTGTGTCTCCCTGTACGCCCTCACGACACACCCGGAGCAGCCCCCGGCCCTGCCACACTCACGCTGGGCTGGTACTTGGTCATCACTGTCAGCATGAGCTTGGCGTAGGCCACGGAGCTGGGGGCCGCCGGCCCCTCCTCGCAGAGCCTCTCCATCAAGCCGCTGAACCGCTCAGGGGTCAGCTCCACCTGCCGCAGAGGAGACGTGGCCCGTCACAAGGAGGCCCGCGGCCCCGGCCTCAACTCCAACTCCACCGCTCCCTCGCTGCTGACCGTGGCAGGCAGGTGGCTTAACCACGCTCTGGAGCCTAAAGGCTCACGTGTTCACAACTTTTCCCAGCTGGGCATGGTGGTGCACAACTGTAATCCCAGCACTTGGGAAGCTGAGACAGGAGGGTCATAGGTTGAAGACTAGCCTCAACAATTGAGTGAGACCTGTTTCAAACCGAAAATTTTTTTTAAAAGGCTGGGGGTATAGCTTGGCAGTAGAATACCCCTGGGTTCAACCCCTGGTACCCCCCTACACACAAAGTAGGAGGGGCAGGTGTGGTGGTACACACATGTAATCCCAGCTACTTGGGAGGCTGAGGCAGGAGAACCACGGGTCAAGGTCAGCCACAAGGTCAAGGTCAGCCTGGGCCACTTACTGAGACCCTGTCTCAAAATAAAAAAACGGGCCAGGGATGTAGCTCAGTGGCAGAATGTCACTGGGTTCAATCTCCAGTACCACAAAAAAGAAAAAAGTAAGAAGAAAAGTGAGCTTAACCTTGGCTGTATCATTGTGTGTCTGTGTGATATGTATGAACATAGTACCGGCAGGGGAGTCCAGACGACCGGGACAGAAAAGTAAGGGGAATATTTTTTACTATATCCTTTTGAGCTTTCAAAATTGTGAATATATGAATCTATTACCTATTCCAAAATTAAACTGAATTTACACACACATCAAGAAATCCTGCCCTAGGGCCCCACAGTTATGAGAAGTAGAGCTGGCCGGACCGCGCAGTTCGCTCTCTGCCCCCAGCCTCACGAGCGCAGGCTCCCCACTGTAGGACTGGGAAAGCCAGGAGCCCCGCGTCCTCCGTAGTGCTCCGGCACGTCCTCACCTGCCGCTCCAGGAGTGACTGCAGCACCAGCAAAGTCTCCTCCTTCCAGGACAGCTCCAAGATCTGCCTGCAAAGAAGAGGCCGTGAGGGCAGCCGGCCTCCCCTGCCTGGGCCTCCACTGCTGCTGCTCCCCCGGGCAAGGCCTAGGGCAGCCAAGATCCGGCCAAGATTCCCAGTACCACACACACACAAAATAATAAAATAAAATAGGGCTGGGTGTAGCTCGGAGGTAGAGTGCCCCTGGGCCACTAAGGCCTCTGGCTGGAACTTTAGAAAAATGCTATTGAGCGATATCATCCCCATTGTCATATAAGGCAACTGAGGCTCAGCGAGATGGAGAAAGCAGGACTTCACATATCTAAGTAAAAGGCAAGGCTGAGCCCGGCACGGTGGTATGCGCCTGTAATCCCAGCTACTGGGGGGGCCGAGGCAAGAGGATTGCAAGTTTGAGGCCAGCCTCAGCAATTTAGTGAGACCCTCTATCAATTTTGGGGGGGTACTGGGGATTGAACCCAGGGATATTCTACCTCTGAGCTCCACCCTGAACTCTTTTATTTTGAAATAGGGTCTCACTAAGTTGCTGAGGGCCTCACCAAATTGCCAACGCTGGCCTTGAACCTGTGATCTTCCTGTCTCAGCCTCCCAAGTACTAGGATTACAGGTGTATATTACCACGCCCGGCTCTGTCTCAAAATTAAAAATAAATAAATAAGAAGGGATGGGGGCATAGTTCAGTGGTAGAGCGCCCCTGGGTTCAATCCCCAATACCGAAAAAAAAAAAAGAAAAAGGTCAAGTCAAGGTTGAGGTCTGAAACCATGTGTGTCTGACTCCAGAGTCAGTGCTCTTAACCGTTGTGCCACGTTCCAACTACACTGTCGCTGGAGCTGCTTCAGGGCAGGGACCACCAGCCTCTTGTCTGTGTCCCCGAGGCTCCCGGCATGGAGCCGCAGAGGCAGAGCTGGGCAGACAGCCTCGCGGGGCTCCGGCGGGCGCTTGGAAAGGGGTGCGGGGTGGCAGCGTGCATTTGCCCAGCCAGGCGCGGGCCCTAGTGAGGGGCGCGGGCCGGGGCCCGCCTCTGAGGAAGAGTCTGCTGTCCGGCTGGCGCCCACCAGAGTGCCAGGGGCAGCGCGGCCGGGGAGGGCGCGCACTCACCCCAGCATTAGGACCTGCATGTCCGGCTCCAGCGACTCGTCCTTCATAAGGCCACACAGTAACTCGGTTTGAGCCAGACCTGGGCGGGGACAGCAAAGGGGAGGAAATGGCAGGAGGAGATGGGACAGGGCACGGACACCTGGCCTGTTCTGGGAGCTTCGACAGAGAAGCAGCAGGCATCTTTACTCCTGCCCGGGCCGCCCTGGGGTGCGGAGAGCTGTCAGGCCTGGGGCCGGCTCAAGAGTTACCTGTGCCTGGGGCCTGGAGCACGGGGCCGACGAGGGCTCTGCAGACGGCGTGCGTGTACTTAGCACAGAACGAGGTCAGGGCTGTTCTGAGCAGCCGGGAGGCTGAAGAAGTCAGGGAGAGAATCTACAGCCAACGGGGAGAAAACACGAATTCACGTCTCTTCCTGCCAGTAAATGTTTGTCAGACACATGTTTCAGATGGTGATATATGTTATGGACGGGAAAAAAAACCACAAGTGGGGCGCAGGGGTACACACCTGTAATCACAGTACTTGGGAGTCTGAGACAGGAGGACTGCAGGTTTGAGGCCAGCCCCAGCAACTTAGCGAGACCCTCAACAACTTAGTGAGACCCTGTTTCAAAATAAAAATAAAAAGGGCTGGGGGTGTAGTTTGGTGGTAAAATGCCCCTGGGTCCAATCCCCAGCACCAAAAAAAAAAAAAAAGTTTTTATCTAGGATTCACAGGGCTCACAGGGACCCACCCAGTGGGAAAGACCCCAACTTCCCTCCCCAGCTCCTGAGCCCCCGACAGCCCTGCATCAGCCTCTGGACTAAGGATGTCCAGACAGGCCAGGGACGCCCCTCCCCGACCTGGCACTCGCAGCGCACCTACCCGCTCGAGAAACAGGCTCCTGGTCAGCACGGAGGCAGAGCTGAAGCTCAGGTCCGGCGAGAGGGCCAGCAGCCAGGTGCACAGCCGCAGGAGGCCCGGGTCCGGGAGCCGGGGGACCTGCAGCTGGGTACAAAGCAGCTCCACCTGCCACAGGCAGGGGTGAGGGCACACGGTCACAGTCTGTCTCACCCGGCTGTGTCGCAAACCGAGCGGGCAGCAGAGGGGCAGGGCAGGGCACTCCAGGGCAAGGGAAGGCGGGAGAATTGCCCTATGGTAGGAACCGAGGGCTCAGAAACCACCAGGGCGATCCTACCCAAGGCAGAAAACCCCACGCAATTCCCATGCGAGGTAGGGAACAGGAAGTGGACAAGGAGGGCGAGGGGACGCAGTGGCGGGGCTGGGCGGTCCTCTGGCCTCACCTGGCAGGGACTACATTCATGGAGAAGCTGCAGCTCAGCTGGAGGGGCGGCCGCCAACCCCTCCAGTCCCTGAGGAGGCAAATCCCATGTTAGGGCTGGCACCGCCCTGGGTGACAAGCCACCAAGCCCATGCCTTCAACTGGTGCGGCCAGAGAGAACCTTGCCCAGGGCTCGATGGCACGTCTCCGCTCGGTCCAAGACAGAGCCCTGCGGTGACTGTGCGCACACCTTCCCTCCCGCCCGGCCTCCCTCCAGCGGGCCTCGCCGTGTGGGGTCTCCCTGGCCTGGGTGAGGTCTGAGCAGAAGTGGAAGAAGGCCAATGGGGGCAGGGTAGGGACGGTCACCTCCCCGAAGGTCGTCAGCAGCTGCTGCAGCCTGGGCACCTGGTCCTGTGGAGGAGCGCCTGGTCACTGTCACGCCCCGCCCCACAGCGTCGCCCAAGTCTCAGCCCTCCCCTGAGACGCCCTGGCCCATGGGAGCTGGTGGGCAAAGTGACTCAAGAGAGCCAGGCACGCAGCCGGGCACGGGGACGCACACCCATAATGCCAGGACTTGCGAGACTGAGACAGGAGGATTGCAGGTTCGAGGCCAGCCTCAACAACTTAGTGAGATCTTGTTTCAGAATAAAAAATAAAGTGGGCTGGGGGTGCAGCTCAGAGATAGAATGCTCCTGGGTTCAATCCCCAGTACCCCCCGTCAAAAATAAGCCAAGCAAAAGAGGCCTCTGTCTCGCAAAGTACCTAAGAATACAATAAGACAGGTCTATGTAACGCCCAGCCTTCTAGACTTGTCTTCTCCGCACGCAATGCTGATGAGGTAGACTGGCCTAGGCTGGCAGTGCGGGCCGCATGTGAGCACGGTCCCCTCCCTGTCAGGACAGGGCGCAGGAGGGCTCCAGGGCCTCTCCCTTCCTGGCACCTCTAACAGCCCCACATTACCAATGATTCCTACACAAGTTTCCCACCTCCAGCGCCTCCTGAAGTCTGTGGAGTGGGGGCCACAGCCTCCCCGCCCTGCCCCCCCTTGGACTACCCCAGTCAGGAAGCGGTTCCCGGGCAGCCTTCACCATGGATAAACCTCCACTCCCGAGGACCGCTGCGCGCCCAGCCTCCTGGCCATGGTACCTGCATGGCTCTGGGCAGCTCCACGCTCGTGGCCAGGCCCTCGGCCTCCTCCGCCCGGGCCTCGGTCCCCACCACGGGCTGGTTCTCAGTGTGTGACGCGCTTCCCCCCTCCGCCGGGGATTCCAGGAACTCGTGTTGGGGTCTCCCCTTCTCATCCTCCTCGTCTTCCTGTTCTGGGCCCCGGAACCTTTTGGGGGCTCTCTCCCCCTCGGGACTGGTGGGCGTTTCCTCTGGCTTCTTTCTGCGTTTTCCATGCTGCTGGGAGTTCCTGTCCTGCTCTTCCTCCTCCTCCTCTTCAGGGTCTGGAGCCTGGGGCAATTTCAACCTCCTGCCCCCTTGGCCCAGCCGCCCACACAGGCCTCGGAGCCTTCGCAGGCACTCTGCGGACAGTGGGGAGACTTCCTCGGCAGAGACTCCCAGCCCCACATCCCTTCGAAGCAGTTCCCCCAGGGACCGGAGCCAGGCGTCCGGCGCGGAGGCTGGGTCCTGCTGGGCAATCCGCAGCACCTGGAGGAGCCCGCTTTCAGGCAGCGATGGCTGAACGGCCATGAGCAGGGACAGGAGGTTCCTCCGGCACACAGGGGGCAAGCGCAGCAACAGCGGCTTCCTGGGGAGCGAAGGGACAGCAAGAGTCAGAGCATTGCTGCGGGGCGATGGGGCGACTTCGTGGGACTGGGCGTGGTGGAAGGAGACAGAGCAGGGGTGGGAAGCAGCACCTGCAGGAGTCCATGTGGACAGAGAGCGGACAGCACAAGTCATCCGCAGGGGTCACAAATCATCTAGTATGCACTGGGCACTGCTCTTCCACCTCTTGGACATCTCCTGTTTCAGCTAAGAAAATTCATGCTGCAGCCAGGTGAGGTGGCGCACGCTGGTCATCCCAGTACTTGTGAGGCTGAGACAGGAGGATCGCAGGTTCGAGACCAGCTGGAGCAACTTAGTGAGACCCTCGGCAATTTGGTGAGACTCTGTTTTTTCTTCTTTTTGTGGTACTGGGGATTGAACTAAGGGGCATTCTACCTCTGAGCTACACCCCCAGCCCTATTTTTATTTTTATTTTTGGAACAGGGTCTTGCTAGGTTGATGAGAGTCTCACTACTTGCTGAGGCTGTCCTCGAACCTGTGATCCTCATGTCTTAGCCTCCCAAATACTGGAATTACAGGTGTACACCATGCCTGGCTGACCCTGTTTCAAAATAAGCCGGGCATGGTGGAGCATGCCTGTATCCTACTACTAGGGAGGCTGAGACAGGAGGATCGCAGGTTCAAAGCCAGCCTCAGTAATTTAACAAGGCTGTTGGCAACTTTGTGAAACCCTGTTTCAAAATAAAAAATAAAGCCGGGTGTGGTGGTACCGGCCTATAATCAGCCACTTAGCGAGGCTCTCAGCAACCTAGTGAGAATGAGACCCTGTTTCCAAATAAGAAAGAAAATCGGGCTGGGGGTATAGCTCAGAGGTAGAATGCCTCTGGGTTCAATTCTCAGTATCATAAAAAAAAAGAAAAAAAAGTTCAAAATCATCCAAGAAAGTAGAAGTTACCAAGAACACTAGAATATGGATTCATAATTCTCAAGGAAAGTGATCTTGACTTAAAGTACATATTACACTTTGAAAAACCGTGAGCAAAAAGCCACCAAAATTAGATGTCTACTCCATCACTTATCCTGTTTGTTGTTGTTGTTTTGGTACTGAGGATGAGGCCAGGGGGATTCTACCTTTGAGCTACACCCCCAGCCCTATTTTTTTTTTTGTTTTTTTTTTTTTGCGGTACCGGGGATTGAACCCAGGGGCATTCTACCTCTGCGCTACGCCCCCGGCCCTATTTTTTTATACTTTATTTTGAAACCGGTCTCACGAAGTTGCGGAGAGAGAGACAGGGAAAAAGAGAGAGAGAGCGAGCTGAGGCTGGCCGCGAACCCCGATCCTCCGGTCTCCACCTTCCAAAGTACTGGGATTACAAGCCTGAGACGCCACGGCCGGCTCCTATTTTTTATTCTTTATTTTGAAACAGGGTCTCACTAAGTTGTGGAGGGCCTCACTAAGTAGCTGAGGCTGGCCGCCAGCCGGGATCCTCCGATCTCAGTCTCCCAAACATTGGGATTACAAGCGTGCACCACCACACCTGGCTTCTCTCTCTCTCTTTTCGTGGTACTGGGGATTGAGCCCAGGTAGCTCTACCTCTGAGCCACACCCCCAGTCCTACTTTATTGTTTATTTAAAATTGGTCTCACTAAATTGCGAAGGGCCTTGTGTTGCTGAGGCTGGCCGTGAACCTGCGGTCCTCCTGTCTCAGCCTCCCAAGTACTGGGATAACAAGCGTGCGCCACCACGCCCGGCTCAGGTTCGATTTAGAGATGCAGTCTTGCTATCAAAATCATGTCATCCCTTATGATGACTTATTTACGCCCAACAGAGGCGCGCCTATGTCTCGGTGTCCACGGAGCCCAGCACGCCCGGCAGGGTGGGTGTCCACCGCGGAGCGCCCTCACGGTGGGCAGTGACAGCCTCTGCGCTCGGCCCCTCCTCGATCACAGGGGGCAGCGGCCGCCCGGCCTCGCGTGCGCTGCGGGGCGGCGACCGGCGACTTACAGCTCCAGGCGGCCGTCGGGCCCCTGCAGGACCGGCTCCTCCCGGCACAGCGCCTCGAGGAAGCGGCCCCAGTCCCAGGGCTCCGCGCCGCGGCGGCCCAGCGCCCGCAGCACCCCGAGACCGCGCCGCGCGCCCTCGGGCCCGGCCTGCAGCGTTCGCAGCAGGAGGCGGGCGGGGGCCTCCAGCGCGGCCCAGGGCTCGAGCCCCGCGCCCGGGGTCCCCATGCCGGGCAGGGCCCTCCAGGACGGCCGCAGTCCCTTCGCAGAGTCCACAGGGGCGACGCGGACCGCAGGCCGGAGACAGCGAAGTTCCCGCGCTGCCGGAAGGGGAGGGAGGGGCGGGGCAAACCGGAAGGGGCGTGGCCAGAGTGCGCGAGGCAAATAGTAGGGCGTGTCTGAGGGCGGGGCCAGAGCCAACCGTTCGTTTACGGGCGGGGCAGGTTGGAGAGAGGGAGGGGAGGAGATGGGCGGGCCGGAAGGGGCGTGGCTATAGAGGACTCCGCCGGG
>PVJS01002071.1:66407-88856 GCA_004027185.1 Glis glis | reverse complement strand
CCGAAAAAAAAAAAAAAAAAAAAAAAGAAAAGAAAGAAAGAAAAAGAAAAGACCAAGCGCAGTAGCAAGGGTATTGACTATGGCTCACCTGCAGGGGAGCAAAGCCTGTGACCATCAGGAAAAAGGATGGAAGACAGTGTTGGAGCCGGGAGCTTGTGGGGCGGAAGCACAGGGAAGGGCCTTCATATGCTCAACAAGCTCTTATGTCTCTGGGACACAGTGATGAGAAAGGTCTTTATGCAGCTAAGATGGATGCCAGCGCATTCTGAGAGCTTTCTTTTTTTTGGTGCTAAGGATTGAACCCAGGAGTGTTTATTTTTTTATGTATTTAAAAAAAAATTTTTTTTTTTTGCGGTACCGGGGGTTGAACCCAGGGGCGTTCTACCTCCGCGCTACACCCCTGGTCCTATTTTTTATACTTTATTTTGAAACCGGGTCTCATGAAGTTGCGGAGGGCCTCACTAAGGAGAGAAAGAGAGAGAGAGAGAGACAGGGAGAGAGAGAGAGAAAGCGAGAGAGCTGAGGCTGGCCGTGAACCTGGATCCTCTGGTCTCCGCCTCCCAAAGTACTGGGATTACAAGCATGCGCCACCACGCCCGGCTCAGGAGTGTTTATTTTTTAACACCTTTTATTTTTAAATTTTGAAACAAGGTCTCAATAAGTTACCACGCATTGTCCTTGAACCTGCGATGCTCTTGTCTTAGCCTCCCAAATGCTAGGACTACAGGTGTGCGGCCCACGGTGCCTGGCTATTTTGAGAACTTTCTTGAGACAACAACAAAAAACACCTTGTTTTACTTAAAATTAGGGCACACCAGCAGCATGTTGAAAGCCACAAATTACAAAAAGGAATGCAAAACAACAGCTGTGAAATGGAGATAGAAATAGTCTAAAGTCATTTCCAAGAATTTAAGCAGAATTTTGGTGGTCATATAATCTTTGGGAATAATTAGTTTAGCATTGTCCAAAGCTCTAAATTAAATAATGGTGCAGCACAATTGGATATTCAAAATTAAGGCTGAATTGTTAAAATATAAAAAACTAAAAAAAATAATGTGTGTTTTAGAAGCAAATATCAATGCCAAATATTTGAAAGAGCTTTTCCTATGCTAAATAAATGTTAAGTAGGACTTGGCTTTCAGGGTATAAAATCACCTATCTGGAAGCTCAGCAGCCTGGGACAGGTTCTTCCTTGTCGGTTTGGGCCAGCAGGTATATGTGTTTATTTAGGAATGTCATCAGTATATCTAATAAACTATATTTAGTTCAACAAATGTCACGTGTGTCCACTACATGCCAAGCACCATGCTATAAAGATAACAGCATAGTTCTTTCCCTTGAGTAGTTAGCTGTCCTTTGGGGGAGATGACTGAAAGTATGTACCTTGAGCATACTTTATTATTATTATTATTATTTTTTTTTGCAGTACTGGGGATTGAACCCAGGGGCATTCTACCTCCGAGCTACACCCCCGGCCCTATTTTTTATACTTTATTTTGAAACTGGGTCTCACGAAGTTGCGGAGGGCCTCACTAAGTAGCTGAGACTGGCCGCGAACCCCGATCCTCCGGTCTCTGCCTCCCAAGTACTGGGATTACAAGCGTGCGCCACCACGCCCGGCTTATTATTTTTTTAATACTTTCATTGGTACATTATAGTCTTACATCATAATGTAGTTCATAGTGATATTGACATACATGCACACAGCACTTGGTGGACTTTCCCCTGGCTCCCTCCCCAATCCCTCCTCCCCATACAGGGAGTGGGAAATTCAGGAAAGGCCTCTTGGAGAGGTAAATCCCGAGAGTGAATCAGTTAACCAGGAGAGGAAAGGTGAGCTAAAGGGCAGGTTTCCTCCCTGAGGGGAAGACTGGTTGAATTTGGAACATTGGGAAGGGTATGCTTGTGTATCCCCATCCTCCCATGTCCAGCTCGGTGTGACTAAGATAAATCTGGGGACTGGGAGGGGTAGCTCAGTGGCAGCGTGCTTAGCATGCATGGAGCCCTGGATTCAGTCCTCTGCACCAAGAGCAAACACACAACGCAAAACCAAAGTAGGACTCATTGGGGCAGGAAGCAGGAAGATCAGCAGCCGCAGTGTCCCTCCACACCCTGAAGTCTTTTCCATGAATGGATGCGCCTAGCCCTTGAAAAAGTCAGTGTTGCCTTTTTCAGGATCCTGTTACAAAGCGAGTAGTCCTTACTGGTAAAGCTGCAGCTTTGACTGTGGGAGGAGTACCTGGAACCGCGCAGGTAGGCCAGGCTTGTGGCCGGCCAGGCTCCTCCGCTCCTGCGCCTGCTCCCTGAGGGGAGGCAGCGGGTGCTTCTCTGCCAGCACCCTGGCTTGTCCTCATGGCAGGACGCCTTGTGCTCAGCCGAGGTGGGCAGCCGTCCAGGAATCTAAGGACTTTTAAAATAGCGCTGCAGTATTTATAATGTTCTTTAGAAAGCCCTCATCCTGTGTTTACCTCTCCACATGTATCCTTTTATCAGATCATCGCGTTTTTCGCACTAGCCTATGAATGACGGCTCTGAGGAGTGTGGCAGAGCGGAGGGCTGGTGTGAGTGAGGCCAGAGGGTTGGGAGGGCGGCAGGGGAGAGGCGTGCAGGATGGTGCGCACAGTGCCTCCCTGCCTGCTGCGTCCGTGTCCCCAGTGGGGCCAGATGGCCCTCTGTACACAGACTCTTGAGGCTTTGGAGACCTCCTCCCCTTTCTCATCTTGTTTTTCTGTCTCAAACTTCACCCTCCTGAAAACACCTGCCGGGGGTCGTGCCCTCAGCTAAGTTCCTGCAGAGAACATTCTAAGCTTCTGCATACTGAAGCTTCTGTCCCCGGTTCACATGGTGACAGGCAAGGCCCGTGCTCTCTTCCTCAGCCCTGGTCTCCTCGTCTCTCTCCTTTCTCATCATTCTTTTATCATCTCCAATCTCTTCCATAACTTCTTTGGTTTTTGACACTGATTTTTGTTCCAAACTATGATTTTTTTCTTTCAAAAGTGTTTTGTGCTATTACCGAAATAATATATATTGGTTAAAGTGAATTAAATCTATTTTGCCTTTTGGGAGAAAATCTCATAATGTTCTTTCTTGAGTATGCACTGGGGCAGTTGTTCTCAAAATCGTGGTTCCTGGTCCAGCACAGAGTCAGCATCACCTGGGAACATGCTAGAATTGTTCATTCTCAGGCCCCTCCCCAGACCTGCTCAATCCAACAGCCTGTGCTTTCGTAAGCTCTCCAGGTGATTCTATGGCATCTAGAATCAAAACCATTCATCTTGGCTGCTGGTGAGGTCTTGGTTGACAGTCCTTGCCTCAGAGCTAGGTCTGTCTGAAAGTTGGACACACTACAGGTTGTCTTAATGACTCTATGTCTACCAGGACATTGACACAGTCTTAAAAGCCTAAGCTTTACCTGGCATTTCCAAACGATTGGAGACTGTCCAGTTTTTTTGTTTTAAATCTGTTTTTTTTTTTTTTTTGCAGTACTGGGGATTGAACCCAGAGGCAGTCTACCTCCAAGCTACAACCCCAGTCCTATTTTTTATTCTTTATTTTGAAATAGGGTCTCACTAAGTTGTGGAGGGCCTCACTAAGCAGCTGAGGCTGGCCGCGAACCTGCAATCCTCCTGTCTGTCTCCCAACTACTGGGATTACAAGCGTGCGCCACATGCCTGGCTTAGTTTCTTTGTTTTAATGGAACAGGTTTCTGCTGTTAGGAATTTTAGTGTTGCTTAATTTGTGTCTAATATTGTTTGTGAGTTCCCATATGGTAATAAGTATTTAAGACATTGGACGCCATTGGAAAGATTATGCTTTTAGTTTAGTCTTATAATAATTATTATAATTAATACAATAATAAATAGGCACATCAAGTTGTTTCAGTCAGTTCTACAGATAAAATAACACATTTCTTATATGAATTTCTTTTGGCAGGCACATTCAGAATGGGGGAATCCATCTTGTACTTACTCATGGGAACATTTCTATTTGGTTTAAAAGTTATCCATGACATGATGTGCATACACAAAATTATCAATGCCATTCTCCATGTTGTGTAAAGGGAGGGTGAGGGAGCAGGGTAGGAGTTGGGGGGAGGCTCATCAGTGCTGTGTGCATGTGTCTCTGTCACCCTGAACTTCACCATGATGTATGATTATAATGCACCAATAAATAAAGCCTATGAGTGGAGCGTGGCGGTGCACGTTTGTAATCCCAGTACTTGGGAGGCTGAGACAGGACTATTACAGGTTTGAGGCCAGCCTCAGCAACTCAGCAACTGTTTCAAAATAAAAAAATAAAATAGGGCTGCAGGTGTAGCTCAGAAGTAGAATGCCCCTATGTTCAATCCCCAGTACCAAAAAAATAGTTATCTATGACCTAACTTTATGACGACTTTTCCCAAATAATTCCCATCTTTTTCCCCTTATAAACCCATTATATTTCAGTCAGGTACCATTGTCAAACCTGTTTGTCAGGAACATAATTTTTGAGAGTTTAATGTTTACTCACCTGCAATACTTCAGTGGTTACAGTCAAGAGTAACCCAGATCACACCTCCAGGATGAGTGGGGACTCTCCTGGGTAGGAGGCCTGCCTCCTTCCTGGAGCCTCTTGGTGAGCCTTGCCCTGTGACTCAGTGTCCTCTTTGGTGACTCATCATCATCTGCGGCCACCCAGCCCTGCCGTCCCCAGAGTCCACTTCCCCATTGAAACTTAGGTTTCCTGTGCTTCATTTCCTTGGGGCCTGTCCCTGCTTCTGAGGAATTGTCTAGGTCTGTACTCTTCTTCCTTCCCTGTCCCAGTGCACGCACACACACCCACCCAAGGATACCAGAATGTGGCCAGCCTGTCCACTTAATTGTCTAATTCAGAGGGGTGATTCTATTAGTGGAAATTAGCTGAGCTGAGTTGACTATTTCATGAGGCAGCTATTTTGGGGTGAGCTGGGACACCCAGGATCATTCTTTAGATCCTGTCATGAAGGTACTCACAGTGGAGCCTTGGCTCTTAAGCAGCTGAGAAAGAACTTAAGGAAACTTATATTGAACCACTTTATTTAAAAAATAAAAAGAGGAAATTGGAGTTCCTTGAGGGGGAGCGACTTGCTCTACATCACTAAGTAAATTAGGGACAGAAGTGGAAAGGGAATCTTTCTCTTATTTCTTGGTATCCTAAAGACATTATTCTTTGTTTTTAGCTCTTCGTAAGACTTAATAACCCTTCCCTCACATTTGTGTGTGTGCGTGTGTGTGTGTGCATGCCTGTGTGCGCATGCGTGCTGGCAACTGAACCCAGGGCCTCATGTATGCTACACGCTGGCTCTACCACTAAGCTACACCCCCAGCCTCTTCCCTCCACCTTTGAACATTAGTGAAGTGAGCGTGTATCTTCGAGTTGCTGTCTACCAGGCAGCAGCCCTGAAGAGACATGGGTTTGGTTGTTATGTCTCCTCATCTCTTTGGACAACTCTGGCTCTTTAATATTTCGGTCAACCGTTTAAGGACCACTTAAAGAAGAAATGTGAATCCTGGTGGTGGTTTTAAAAAATTCCATTGAGACCAGCTGGTTAGGTCTAGAAAGTAACCAGGATCAGTGACTAAAGAGCAGGTGTTGTGCTGAATGTAGTGGCGCACGTCTGTAATCCTGGTACTTAGGGGACCGAGACAGGAGGATCGCAGGTTTGAGGCCAGCCTCAGCAATACAGCGAGACTCTCAGCAACCTAGTGAGACCCTGTTTCAAGACAAAAAGTAAAAGGGCTGGAAATGTACCTCAGAGGTAGAATGCCCTTGGGTTCAATCCTCAGTACCAAATAAAAGAGTGGGTGCTGCTACCTTGGAAGAAAATCCTGGACACTATAGTAGAGCACCCCTTAAAGAAATAATTCATCTCCAGTAGTCTGGATGGCACAGAGGAAAAAAAATGTGCGGGGAAAACCAATTTTGGTGACCAAGTTGAAAAGTGATCCAGAAGGGTTGAACTCTGAAGAAATTTTAGGAATATCTTAGCACATGTAGTGTGCTTATTTTCTTTTTTATGTGTGTCCAAGTATAGGTGAAGATATAGCAAACTCTCAAAGAGCTTTTTCAATAAACAGGAAAGTGCTAAGTATTGAGAAGCTATAATGTCAAGATTCAATTAGTAATTTTTGTTGGTAGTACATAAAATAGTGGCATGTTTTCTTCTTGGTGGCCTGTTGTATTCAGTGAAAGGCCGCATTAGTTCATGGTGGGGCTAGTTAGAGGTCTGAGGGAATACCAGTCACCATGGTAGTGTGGGAAACTGTGGACTCTGAGGGCTGTGGTAGCGGTGAGACTCCTCTCAGATGCAGGGACCGTGGCTGACTGCCGGGCTCAGTGGCTCTGCTGTCACATGGTGGCATCAGTGTGAGGGCCCTGCCCCCATGTGCTGCCCACTAGCAGAGACTGAGCCCGACGGGGACCCTGGAGGAGGCTCATTCCTGGGAGATGCTGAGGCCTCTGACAGGCCACCTTGCCCAACTTTCCTGAGCACCACGCTGTAGCCTGACACATGTCCACCCAGCCTTCCTCCCTTCCCTTTCTCCTTCTGGGGGTCAGACTTGCATTGTTGTCTGGCAGCTCTTCCAGCCTCCCCCCTCATTTTCTCCATAGATGTCCCCCCTGAAACATTTCTTGCCTTTATAAGTTGTTCTGGGTGTCTGATTCTTGTACAGGGCTTCGGCTGACACAACAAGAGACTGTCATGAAGGAGAGATGGCGTGTCTGTGGGCTCCGCAGAGGTGTACCCTGGTTACTGTTAGCACCGTTAGTAGAAAACGTTGCATTTACGTAGAGGCTGTTCTGAAGTCATCTAAGTGTGGAGGCCAGTCCACTTCATTCATAAGGCAAGGCGTTTGGAATGCCTGCGAGGGCCGGGCCCGCTCTAGCACTGGGGTGCAGTGAGGAGCCAGGATGCCCTCTGAGAGGAAGACAGGGCTCCGCAGGTGGCTGCCTGCTGGGGCGACTCACCCAGAGCCTTTCAGCCCCCCCTTCCTCCCCTTGGCCACTCCTGGCCTCTGCAGTACACAGGGGCTGGAGATGGTCTTTTTGTCATCGGTCAAAGATGCTCTTTCTGTTCAGAGTTTCCGGGTCCTTCCGAGTCTCTGGTTGTCCACCATGGTGCTTTCCGTCTGTCACCACCCATCTGACCAGCCCTCCTCTCACTGAGTCTCTTCTAGACTGCGGAGGAGTCGAGATTCGCCGCCCACTTCCACCCCACCATCTTGCCTCCCCCAAGACGCGCCTTCTGCACATTTCTGTTTTTTATTTTCTTGATTCAACAGTTTGTTACCTTATTATGCACAAGCTTCCATTTCTATCTGTGTCGCTAGAAGCTAAAACATCCTCTGATTTACTTAAAACAAAAAGATCAACATTTCAAATTCTGTCTCATGATACTTTTATAGCTTTCTGACATCTTATCCTTCATTTCTCTGGGGTTTTTATTCACTCTCAAAATGTTCTGGCCAAGTATTTATTTTGCTTAAAAAAAATAGGAGCTAGGTCCTTATTGTCCCTGACACACAGAGAGAAAGAAGATCAAGGTTAAATATCTGTGCATCCTTATTAGGCTAACTCATTCTAATATCCTTAAGAGCGTTGGTGTTATGATTTTCATTTCTTTAAAGCATAATAAAAAACTTTACTGCTAAAGGCTATCCCACTTAGTAATCTGAGCACAATTCCCACTTTCTTCTTTCGATTAATGTCTTTTAAAATTGATGTTGGCTCTCTCTTGGGTGTACAAGCTTGCTAGCGCTCTCTGTGTTTCTCTGCTCTCTCTGGGGATTGAACCCAAGGGTGTTCTGCCTCTGAGCTACATCCACAACATTTTTTATTTTAAACCAGTCTTGTTAAGTTGCTGAGGCTGACCTACAACCTGTGATCCTCCTGCCTCAGCCTCCCATGTACTGGGATTTCAGGTGTGCACCACCACACCCGATTCTCTCTTCATTCTTTTTTGGGGTGTGGTGGTGCAAAAAGCCATAAGATACTTGTGTTTTTTTTTTTTTTTGGTACTGGGGATTGAACCCAGAGACATTCTACCTCTAAGCTACACCCCCAGCCTGATTTTATTTCTTATTTCAAAACATTGGAAATAGGGTCTCACTAGGTTGCTGAGAGCCTCGCTGTTACTGAGGCTGACTTTGAACCCAGGATCCTCCTGTGTCAGGCTCCCAAGTACTGGGATTACAAGCTTGTGCCACCATGCCCAGCAGATACTCATTCATAGAAAACAGACATTAAGGAAATTTTAAACTTTGGTGATATATAGACTTTTTTTTTTTGGAAGCTGGGTCATAGCCAATATTTCTGGAAGTTGTCAGAAGTTTGCCAGTCCTCTTGTTTTGTTAGATTTCAAGCTAATCAGGGTTCAGGATTGAACGTTATTTAAAAACTATTGCTGGGGACCTTTTGTTCTTGGATTACCTGAAGCTAAAGTGTGGTAATTGAATTAGTAAATTTGAAACATATGTTATGAAAATATGAGGCCCTGCACTGCCACACTGCCAAATAAGGCTGCTGTAATCTGAAAGAATCAGGCATTCAGGGAGCCCTTCTGTATTGATGGACTCCTAGTTTTCAAGTGTAAACTCCGTAAAGTAAGTTTACAAGATCTCTGCACCCATGTCCCAGTCAGTTCTTTGTATATGGATGGGTTCATTAAAATTCTCACTAGTTCTTAGCTAGTGAGTTTGAGTTATAGCTATTGCTATAACATTTAATTTGGTTTTTACATTATTTTTTCCTACCAGGTGAATTAGATTAGTTTGAACTGTGCTTAAAAATAAAATACCATACAGGGATTTGTTTGGAAGTAAAAAAATTGCTTCAAGTCTGAAATCCTCTTCTTTTCTTATCTGTTAGGTAAGAAGCAAGTATTATTCCTTCTTTCTAGTTGAGAGTATTCAGGCAACACAAGGGGATTGTTTCTTCTGAGGTCTGAAGATAGAACCAGTCAGGGCAGAGCCAAATGAGAAAACGGCAGCCTTCTATATTTCACTCTTTTAGCAATATAGTGGCCCCACTCTTTTAGCAAAATTGATTGTGACACTCTTTTAGTGGCCCCGCTCTTTTAACAAAATTGATTGTGACACTGTTTCATATTGTCAATGTCAGAGCCTTTGACTCAGTTTTTTAAAAAACTATTTCAGCTGTATTAAAAAATTAGGAAGACTTTATTGGCCATTTGAATCTTCTTACTAAACATGAACATAGACCAATAGGGGAAGATAAAGCACGGGACAACAGGCTAGATCCTTGGTCGCAAGGTGGAAAGTACTGCCCTCCACCAAGGTGCCGCAAGGGAACGTAGATGCGTGAAAGAGCACACGTTTGTCACTGCATCTTTCTGTTTATTCATGTAAAGAAGGTAGATTTCCATGGGGTGGGGGGAGCGCTGAGTAATTGTTTTTTCTGAAAGGGAGTGGTAGGCCAAGTAAGTTTGGGACTCTATGGGCTACATGGAGAAAGAGATACTGAAAAATAAGAGGAGATGGACAGGGATGTAACTAATTAATAAGGAGAGTATTTACGTAGGAATCTTGACAGTGATGGTGTTGAAAGCATTTCGACAAGGTCGTTTACAGGATTCTGAATTTTAAAAAATATTAATCCTATGTTAGTCTGGATCTTCAATTGCAAGTGCTAGCTCTTTTTAATGGAAAGGAAATTTGTTAAAGACTACGAGGTGGTTTACAGTATTTCTAAAAGATTTTAGAAACCAGGAATGATGCCTAGAATTGCAACACAGAGCTGGGCTTGCAGAAGACCCTGTTATGGGCAAGGGTGTGGACACTACAGTTGGCACTGGCAGCACCACTGCCCCTGGTGGCTGCTGGTGGGACTGCTGCCTCTGGAAAGTGGAGCATTGCTGCCCTTCAGCAGAGTCTCTGCTCACTGATTTTTTGAAGCACTAGCATCTGAATCCAAAGTCTTAGGTGGGAACATATGATCACTGCTGGGTGACATTACCTTACGAAAAGACGTTTGGGAAAGCCAGTGGCTGTTATTTTTTAGCTTTTATAAGTGGGAGGCGGGCTCTATGTCATTAGGTAGAATTCCTCACACCTTGGAAGGGGTTTCAAGTGCTGGTTATCCTGAAAGGACAATAATACATATACCTGATTATAAGACTACACTGTTTTTTCAAAGAAGATTAAACAAAAATTTTTTGGACAACTTGGATGTACACATTTTTAGATAGACATTTATATGTCAGCTAGATTAATCAGATGTCTGCTTTCATTACACATTGATTACATGTGTGTCCGTATTTTGAAATTAATATGCAGGATCGGCATGTACTTTAGAAATATTTTCCCCACTTGCTTCATAAAAAAGTTATCTGAACTCTTGACACCTCTGACATTTGTATGCTCATCACAGACACGTTCTGGATTTTTCAGCACAGCTTTTCAGAGCACTGATGGCCATGTCTATCTGAATTTTGTGAGATATAGCACCTTTTAAAATATCTTTCTATTGCTGTCATAGGGAATGCTATCTCAAGCCACAAGTACCCATTTGCAGTGCAGTTGGACAGTTGATATCTCTCTCTCTCTCTCACTCTCTCTCTCTCTCCTCTTCCTTTGGTACTGGGGATTGAACCCAGGGGCATTCTGTCTCTGAGCTATATTCCCAGCCCTTTTTTATTTTGAAACAGGGTCTCACTAAGTTGTTGAGGGTCTCCTTAGGTTGCTGAGGCTGGCCTTGAACCTGCAATCCTCCAGTCCTAGCCTACTGACTACTGGGATTACAGGCATGTGCCACCAGACCTGGCTACTGACTACTGAGATTACAGGCTAATGCCACCAGACCTAGCTAAGGACAGTCTCTTTTAAAAACATCCCTGAGATGTGGTTGCATGATTGTTTTAATGTATCCATTAACCTCTTTCCTTTTAAAGTAATCTTTACAGAAACACTGAACATAAAAGTGTGAGTTCATCTCCAGCCTAACCCAATCTCTTAATCCTTTAGTTTCCTCTTGTATTTGTGACCCAGTCCTGTTTGTGGTCTCTAAGTTTCTGAGGCTAAATGTGATAGGGACCATTTCAGGTTGGGATTCCTCAAAGAATTTTTTGTTGATTAAAATAATAGCGCATTTCTTGAGAACATTCTGTAAGAATCTTTATATAAAGCAAGCGCCACCCTTTTTCCTGAGGCATCATTTGGGAAAAAGTATTTATTATGTTCAGAGGTATGTGATAGGTCCTTGGCACCCTTTCTCAAGGTTCTGTTGTAAGGACATGTCTTTGCTGAGTGGTCCCTTTGCTGCTATTCTTGACATCGGGATTGGAAAGTAGAGTTTTCCCTCAAGTGTACTGAAATGGGAAGTATCTGGAAGGTCATGGGAGAAAATAGTGGAAATTCTCTTTTGCTCTCAGATTGTGCATTCCTCTGGGGGTCAAAAACACTTGGAATCCAGGCTTAAAATAACAAGGGGCGTGGGGAAAGGACAGAATTCCTCCTGCTTCATTATATTCAGTCTGTCCTTGTTAGTACTGAGTAATTAGAAAGGCATGATTGAGTTCACTGTTTGACCTCGGCCGATGCTTTTAAACATGTTATCAAGGACATCACAGGATGTAGTTATGCTTTTGTTGTCTTTTTACTGAGCTGGGGTTTCTGGCTCGAAGCCCTATTCTCTTTAGAATTTATAACATAAAGCCAGGCATGGTGGTGCACACCTGTGATCCCAGTACTTGGGAGGCTGAGGCAGGAGGATCACAGGTTCAAGGCCAGCCTCAGCAACTCAGCGAGGCCCTCATCAACTTAGCAAGACCCTGTTTCAAAATAATAAAATAGGGCTGGGGGTGTAGCTCAGAGGTAGAATGCCACTGGGTTCAATCCCAGTAACACACACACACACACACACACACACACACACACACACACACCCAAAAAAAAGAAAAAAAAAGAGAGAGAATTTACAACATCAGAACGTAGCCTTCGGTCTCCAGTGTGGGGGGATTTAGTCGCTGCAGCGGTTTCCCCCACTGTAGAGTCTGACCCTCCGCTGTTCACTTGTTACCATCACCAGATTTCTTAGCTCTGACTTGAACTGTAGAGGTCACTTAAGATGACCTAACTTTCATTTCATTCTTAACACATTAAAGCTGGTAATTATATCCACATGTCTAATGAAAAGGGATTTCAGACCTGAGTAGAAATGGGAAACATTTGAATCCCCACGCAGCTCTATAATCATTTTGTTCTTTTCTTCTGCTTTGGAAAGTTCTAATGGAGTTGTAAGACGACATAGGGGTACAGGTTGGGCTTCTGCTTCTCCTGGCTCATCTAGAGTCCCAGAATGCCTGCTGAGTAGGATGTCAGAGGTCTCCTAGGCCAGCTCTCTCCCAGGCTAGGAATCTGTGACTGTGTATGCCTGGACCTCGCTCATTGAGCCTCTGCATGTTTGTGTGGAAGGAGCCCAAGGTCTCTACCTCGTAATGCAGCCGGGTCCATTATAGTTTTTACTGAGTTCTTCCTCTTCCAAATCTGTGGCTCTATACCTTCTACCCATTAGATCAGGTTTTGCCCACTTTGAGGAAATCAAAGTGATTTTTTTTCTTCTCTCACCTAGTACCCACTTAAATAGTTAAAGACCGTTTCCTATTCCTTCTAAATGTTCACTTCCTCCGCGCTCCCATTCAACACCCCATTCTGGTCACATTCCTGCCTCATCCCCGTTAGAAGTGGCTCTCTGAGGCCGGGCGTGGTGGCGCAAGCTTGTAATCCCAGTACTTTGGGAGGCGGAGACCGGAGGATCCGGGTTCGTGGCCAGCCTCAGCTCTCTCACTCTCTCTCTTCTCTCTCTCTCTCTCCACTGATTGAGGCCCTCCACAACTTTGTGAGACCCGGTTTCAAAATAAAGTATAAAAAATAGGGCCGGGGGTGTAGCACGGAGGTAGAACGCCCCTGTGTTCAATCCCCGGTACCGCAAAAAATAAAAAAGAAGTGGCTCTCTGACAGTGTGGTACCATACTCTTGAGATGGGTTCTGATCTGACGGCATGCTGCAGAACCCTCATCTCGTTTGGATTTGAGCAGTATGTGCTCAACCCGTGTATGTGTTCGTGTCTTCTGGGGCAATCTATGGTTTCCTTTGGTTCATGCTGAACTTGGCAGTTAGCTAAAACTATTTATGGGCTTTTAGCCTATCATTAAATTCACATAAACTGTTAAGACATCTTACACACTTGAGTGATGGTGTCTGCGCGTTGAAGTGTCCGCTAGACTGCCCATCGTGGGCAGATTCCACGGCACTGCTTTTGAGTCCCTCCTTTCAGTGCGAGAGCTCCTCACACTGTCTCTCATCCAACGTTCCGTCTGACCCCCAGCATCAGGCTGGCTGTGAATATGACCAGTGTATGTTAACAACGTGCAAGATAGTAAGTAGAATGTGTCATGCCATGATGACTCGAGGTAATTCGCATAGGGCGTGGCAGACTGTGGCCCATGGGTCAAATCTCCCTTCCCTCCTGTTTCTGTTCCTGGCTTTGTTGGAGCACGGCTGCCTCCATCCACTTGTCTAAGGCTGTTCTGGGGCTACAGTGGCAGAGTCAAGGCCTCATGGCTGCAAAAGCCCAAATTATTTATTACCTGGCCTTTTATAAGAAAAGACCTTTATAATCTTTTCCTATGCTAGTGTTAGCCCTTGGAGGTTGGGCAAATATTGTGTCATATTAATTCTACAAACGCAGATCTAAATGATCTAAAATTGCTCTTGTATGATCTCTATGGCCTGGTCCTTTTTGTGAAGGAAAGTGTCTGTCTTCTGCTCTAGGGAGAGAGCAACTGACGCATTAACGTGTTTTATGTTCACATAGCTGCCTTTTGTGTCGAAGCAAGACTATCCAAAACCCTTTCCAAGGCTCATTAACAAAGGAATTTTGTCATTTCTTTTTGCAAGAACTTTTATGGGAAAAAATATGGTTGTAAAGTCTTACATGAGTGGTTATAAAGTCACATTCTAGGCCTGTGCTCTCTTTTATCTGCCTGATTTCTAGTATGTTAGCACTTGAAAGCTTTCCTCCTTACTATTACTTCAGCTGCTTTCTTGAAGTTGAAGCACAATCCTCACCGTAAACTGCCTTTAGAGTATGAGGGGCAGTTCTAAGATTTGGTATTCATTTGTCTCTGGGGATGAAGGATCGTGGTTTGGAATTAGGAAATATCAGTCACACTACTAACAAATATTATACAGGATTTCTGTGAAATTACAAAAAGACCTGAGAGATTCCATGAATTCTGTAGTTGATTTTGAGAAGAAAAAGAAAACAATCCTTGTTGTCCAACCAGCATCGTGCTAGTAAAATGTTTATCAGCTGCTTCATTATTTTGTTCTTAAATAGAAGTGTTTAGGCTATGTTCCAAAGTTACAAAATCAGACTTTTCTGAAAAAGAAAAATGGCAAATATATATATTTTTTATTTGGTACTGGAGATTTAACCCAGGGGAATTCTTCCTAGCTACACTCTTTTTTTTTTTTTTTGCGGTACCGGGGATTGAACCCAGGGGCGTTCTACCTCCGCGCTACACCCCCGGCCCTATTTTTTATCCTTTATTTTGAAACCGGGTCTCACGAAGTTGCGGAGGGCCTCACTAAGTGGCTGAGGCTGGCCGCGAACCCGGATCCTCCGGTCTCCGCCTCCCAAGTACTGGGATTACAAGCGTGCGCCACCACACCCGGCTCTCATCGCCTTTTTTAAAGTGTTTTTTTAAGTACTTTCATTGGTACATTGTAATTATATATCATACTGCTCTCATTTATTTATTTTTTGTGGTACTGGGGATTGAACCCAGTGCTATTCTACCTCTGAGCTAGACCCCGTCCCTATTTAATTTTGAAAGAGGGTCTTGCTAAGTTGCTGAGGGTCTTGCTAGGTTGCTGAGGCTGGCCTTGAACCTGTGATCCTCCTGTCTCTGCCTCTTAAGTACTGGGATTACAGGTGTGTGCCATCACTCCCGGCCCTCTCATCTCTCAAGTACTGATTCTCCATCTTTAAAAAAGGAAAGAAGCAGGGCTTCCCTTTACCTCCTGTTCTCCTTGCGTCAGTAATCTTCTGTATCATCTTCTGGGCTGTCCTCCGTGGTCTTCTTTCTGAAGAGGACTGTTCCGTCATATGCTCTCACCTCCCAGTCATGAATCCCTCCAGCCCGGCCCTCCCCCACCCTTTTATGGATCTTGCTAAGGTCTTTTTCCTTCTTTGGCTGCTCTGTAGCTCACACTGCTTAAACCCTGTCTTTATTCATCCAACACTTGTGCCCAGTCTCCAGTGCCATCTTTTCTTTCCAATCTTCCTTTCCTGACTTGAGTGCATGGTCTGGGACATCTTCTCTCTTTCCTCTCTTACGTTCCGTCTCTCTGCTTCCATGACTTCACATGCCATCTGTTTGTTGCGGACTACCAGATTTCTCTCTCTCACCACTTTAGCCTGTGGACCCGTGTCTCTGACAATCTAGTAATCATCTTTTGGGTGATTCTTAGCATCTCAAATTTAACATGAGCCCTTAGTGTTTTCCCTGCTGCTTTTTTTTTCCCTCAAGATATTCCCGATTCAATAAATAGTATTTGTGTTAGCTTTCTCTTGCTGTGAGAAAACACCAGAGATAAGCAGCTTAAAAGGAGGAAAGGTTTATTTTGCTCATGGTTTTGTCAGAAATAAATTTCTATGGTGTTGTAAGAAAAGACACATATTTGAAAACAGCCCAGCTAGGAGAATTTTGCTTTTTGCATAAAGGGATCCTGACATCAGTAAGTCAGGCGTGTAGGAGCAGCATGGTGGAAAACTGCTGGGCATCTTATTTCCAGTGCGAGGCTTCTGTGCTGTGCTCCTATTGGTGGGAACATAGCCTCACAATCTTTACGCCATTGGCTGAAGGGGATGTGGGCGGAGAGGTTGGCACTCACAATTTCCAGGAAACGCTATCTTAACAAAAATACAAGCACACACAAGGTTACACAATGGCAGTTTTACAAAATGGAGCCTAAGTCAAGCTATTCCTCTGATAGAAAAGATCTACTACTCTCAGTTTCAGTCCGTGGTTGGTTGGCCACATTGCTTTTGGGCCTGTGGTGGTGCGGTGTATTATGGTGGTTGCATATGGTGGAGGAGCTAGTTGTCTCATGGTGGCTAGGAAGCAAGACAACGGGAAAGGGCAGGGTCCCGCTATCCCCTTCAGGGCACACTTTCTCCCACTAGGAGAAAGTGACCTAACTTTCTCAGTGACCTAACTTTCTCCCACTAGGTCCTACCTCTTAAAGGTTCCATCCCCTCCCAGTAGTGCCACAGGCTGGCAGCCAAGCTTTTAGCACATGGGTCTTTCGGGGGCATTTAGGATCCAAACCAAACATTATTATGTTAACAGTTGCTCATGCAAAAACTGGGAGTGATTCTAGAAATCTCTGCCTTTTCCACAGCCAGTGCATTACCATTCCTTGGATTCCATCTGCAAATATCTCTCAGCTCTGTCTACTTCTGTTTCTGTTGTCAGTACCTTTGTCTGAGCCACTGTAATCTCTTGCCTGTACCATTCTGGAAGGATCCTAATGAGAAATTCTTCTTCTAGTTTCTGCACTTCTAAGCGCTTTTCATGAGAACAGCTAGAGTCATCTGTGAAAGATTTCATTATCCTTGTGTCTTAAAAACCCTTAGTGGCTTTCCATCGCACCAAAAACCACGACGTGGAGCCCTTTCTCCCGGCCCACCAGGCTCCGCACGTGCTGTCTGCCTGCTCTCACTCCTTTCTTTCATTTTGCTTCGTCATTTGCTCTAATACACAAACCCTTCTCACCTTAATCCTTTGCTTCTGCTTTTGGGCTGGAAACAGTTTCCCTTGTTCTTTGTACCACTAATTCCTTCTCGTCTTTCTGCTCTCAGCGTAAATGTCACTACTTTGACGAAGCTCATACTGAGCACGTGCCTCCCTGTGCCCCCTCTGATGAAGTCCTCAGCGTGCCTGTCCCTTTCCCCACTGAAGGCATTACCAGAATCTGCAATTATTATTTTTTTTTTTTGTGGTACCGGGGATTGAAACCAGGGGCGTTCTACCGCCGAGCTATACCCCCGGCCCTATTTTTTATACTTTATTTTGAAACTGGGTCTCACGAAGTTGCAGAGGGCCTCACTAAGTAGAGGGAGAGAGAGAGAGAGAGAGAGAGAGAGAGAGAGAGACAGAGAAAGTGCTGAGGCTGGCCGTGAACCCGGATCCTCTGGTCTCCGCCTCCCAAAGTACTGGGATTACAAGCGTGCGCCACCACACCCGGCCCAGAATCTGCAATTATATATCTCCTTAGGTGTCCACATGCCCAGTGTACGTCTCCCTAGTGAGAGTTGCACGAGGGCAGGGGCTGGGAGTGCTTTGTTCCTTCCTGTATCCTCACCACCTGCCTTAGATGCTCAGCAGATACTTGAGTCCTGAAGTTCAGAATTTGTTCAGGTGGCTCTTTTGGGTGGAGATGTGCACATTTGGTGTTTTGGTCGCATTGCTGTATGGTAAGGTGGAGCTCAGACTTACCTGATTTTGAAACCCTGAGCCTGTCTTCTGTGACCTTGAGCAGTTATTATCCCAGCGTGCAGTGCTGGGCCGACTTCTTTCCCGAGCACACAAGCCTCTGTGAACGCTGTATTCTGGGTAGGTTTACTGAGGAACAGTACTTGCTAGATCTTATAGAAGCTTTGGAAGTGACGGGTGCTCACATAAGAGTGTCTTAATTTATGAGACACTGTGTAAATTGGATCATCTTGAAAATGCATGGTGGAACGTCTGCTGTCTGCTTTCTCTTATGGGATGGGGGAGGGCCGCCCATGCTATTTGGGTGCTCAGGGTTCCTGGCCTGTGCTGCTCAGTCCCTGCTCTGTTCTGTAGTATAAAGGACTCATTGTTTGCCATTGTTATAGGTCCACACCTATGATCTAAAATGTACTAAGGATATAATGAATGTAGCCAGGCATGGTGGCACATGTACTTGGGAGGGTGAGACAGGAGGATCTCAGGTTCAAGGACAGCCGCAGCAACTTAGTGAGACCCTGTTTCAGAATTAAAAAAAAGGGGGGGCTGAGGGTTTAGCTCAGAGGGAGAATGCCCCTGGGTTCAATCTCCACTATAACACACACACACACACACTCTCTCTCTCTCTCTCTCTCTCTCTCTCTCAAAAAAAATGTATTCTGAAGATAATCTCTTTCCCCTGGCTATTTGTCTCTCCTAATTCTTTTTTTTTTATATCTTGGTTGCCCTAGCTCTTTCACACCTAAGTAACAAATTTTCCAAGTAGGAGTGAGTGGAGCCCAGGAGCCAGCCTGGGGTAGAAAGTGCATACCATGGGCATACGCACTTGTTTTTGAGTGTTCCCTGTCTTGTAGCATGAATAGTCTCTCGGGGAGAAACCCTTATATCAGAAACACTGCAAAGGAGTCTTTGGTTAAATTAAAAATCTTTTCCCAAGGGCTGGGGATGTAGCTCACATCCAGATATGGACGTGGTAGAGTGCTTGCCTAGCATGCATGAAGTCCTGGGTTCTGTCTCCAGCACTGGGGGAAAAATTCTTTCCTATTCTAAGTTACTATTTTAGTTTTTCTTTTCTTTTTTTTTTTGTGGTATTGGGTTCAGGGGCATTCTACCTCTGAGCTACACCCCCAACCCTATTTTATTTTTTCTCTTGAAACAAGGTCTCACTTAGTTGCTGAGGGTCTTGCTAAATTGCCGAGGCTGTTCTTGAACCTGTGATCCTTCCAGTCGCAGCCTCCCAAGTACTGGGATTATAGGCGTGTGCCACCATGCCTGGCTTTTTCTGTAAATTTAAGCTTGGGTTTTTGGAGACCTTTGTTTAAAAGAAAATGAGGGGAGCCGGGCGTGGTGGCGCACGCTTGTAATCCCAGTACTTTGGGAGGCGGAGACCGGAGGATCTGGGTTTGCGGCCAGCCTCAGCTCTCTCTCTCTCTCTCTCTCTCTCTCTCTCTCTCTCTCTCTACTTAGTGAGGCCCTCCGCAACTTCGTGAGACCCAGTTTGAAAATAAAGTATAAAAAATAGGGCCGGGGGCATAGCGCGGAGGTAGAACGCCCCTGCGTTCAATCCCTGGTACCGCAAAAAAAAAAAAAAAGAAAATGAGGGGGGAACATATTTTCATATACTGTTTAGAGCCCCGTTTCCTAGAAACGGAGGCCGGGGAAGTCTCTGCTCAGCAGCATATTGCTACCTAGTATGTTCCTGGGTGAATATTCTCTTTCGTTTGCATTTTCAGCATTTTGTGGCTTAGAGCAGAAAGCCTCAAATCGGCCAATATAAGAGCGTAATGCGATTGTGGTTGGAGTTTGTGTGTGGCCCCATCATGTGGACCGTGGCCGCTGTGATGTTTGCCAGCTCGCTCCAGTGTTTGCTCTGACTGTCTTGAACCTCCAGTGACTCTACTTTGCTCATAGGCCTTAAATCCTTACAAGGAATTGTCTGTAATGAAGGGCAGGCTGGTTTTATTTAAAAGGCTACCCGCAATCCTAGCCTTTTCCTTAATGTAGTCTGATTGCCAATAAAGGAATGTAATTGAATTTTAGATTTCCGAGGAGGAGGAAGAAAAAAATATCTCAAACAGAAGTGTTCTGTTAATGAGTGTGATAGACTCCTTTGTTGTTCAAAGACAGCCCTCTGCTATTTCCCCAAGAGCACTGGGGCTGTGTCGTGTGCTTCCCTGGCGAGCTGCCCCACCTCCTCTTCCCTGAAAATATTTACGGAGCTCTAGTGCTTTAATAAGTTGGGAAGTGATTTAATTCTTGCATTGGCAGAGTGTGCGATAAAGCAGTTAAATATGTTGTTCATTTTATTTCTGGGTGGGGTGGGAGAGGGAAGTGAAATGCGCATTTTTTTTCCTTTTTGGAAACCTAACGCTGTGCTCTTTTGTTGTCGCTCTTGTTCTCTAGGCATTAAGTGTAACCGAAACCCTGATTAAACCCTTGGAAAAATTCAGAAAAGAGCAACTTGGAGCTGTCAAGGTTTGTGTCTAATTTGAGTACACTCGTAAACAAGACGTGGCTGCCTCTGCTACGTCAGCGTACGCTTGATTCACGTTTGGCAGCTTCGGGGGAGATGCTGGAGTACACCATCTGTTGTTTTATGTCTCAAGAACTGCTTTCCCCCTTTGGGGAGATGAAGTTGAAAACAAAACAAAAACACCTGGACAGGGTACTAAAGCCTCTAGTAATCTTCTCTGGTTACACCTTTCCACATAGTTTTAAAAATATCTTTAACCAGACAACACATTTACTCTAAATAGAAGGATCTTATCACTATAGGGAGTGTACTTATTTCCACATACACTTCCGTTTTATGGAAAAGTATAGCATTAAAATAGAGTCTGATGTTACAGAGACGCTGCCTTTGAAACAAAAAAGAGAATAAATTATTGGGATGTTATTTCCTTCAATTCGACAAAAATTTATTGAGCTTCTATTATGTGCCAGTATTGTCATATAGCATTGTGTATCGTATAATTTTTTGCTGAGGATTCACAGGTGGGTGAACACAGACCCTGCATTTAGGAATCTGGGATGTAGCCAGGATTTCCGGGAATAATACAGTGACTCAGCCACCGGGAGCCTGGGATGATATATTTAGCAACTTTTTAAAGTTTGTGAGGAAAGATTAATATCAATTTTAGATAGGGAAGAGAGTTTTTATGTTTGTAATTTTTCCCCCCATGTGACCATGGATGCAAGTTTCTTTTTTTTCTTCTTCCTAAAAGAAACTATTAAAATCTCTTGGTACAAATAAAACATTGTGGAGCCGGGCGTGGTGGCGCACGCTTGTAATCCCAGTACTTGGGAGGCTGAGACAGGAGGATCGCAGGTTCACGGCCAGCCTCAGCAACTTATTGAGGCCCTCAGCAATTTAGTGAGACCCTGTTTCCAAATAAAAAATAAAATAGGGTTGGGGGTGTAGCCTGGAGGTAGAATGTCCCTAGGTTCAATCCCCAGTACCACAAAAATAAATTAATAAATAAACAAACAAACATTGTGGCCTCAATAACTGTAATATCCAGAGGGACCCAGGGTGTTCCAGCTTTTTAGTTGCTATTTACAGAATCCATTCTCTTGTAAGTGATGAACTCTTTGGCATTTCTGTTTGGCATAATACTTTACAGTTTTTAATGAAGGATTATGAGTTGAGGTTCAGGCAGTGGATGGTGAGTGGGGCACCCCCGGACCCTCCTCTAATGTTTGAGCTATACGCAGCTGCCATGTTTCCCTTCTGTGATTTTGGGCAAAAAATTAGTTTTTTTTTTTTTTGTAAAACAAGGACTTGGGGATCTGACTACTATATTTTGTAGTTTCATGACTGTGTTTCCTTAAACTGTTTGGAAGTGTGGACATTTTGGTTCTTTTGATATTTTATTGGCAGCTGTTGTGTGTGTATGATGTCCATTTCTTATTTTTTTTTCAACTGGATGGTGGTAGGGGTTGGCACAGATCGTATTATGGAAATGAAAACTAAGTATGATTTAACTAATAAATATATCTTCTTTTTATTTGCTATCTACCCTACTGGGTTTTAGACATTTCTGACCTTCTGTTTATCTTCAATAGAATCTTTCGTCGACTCCTTCCCCTGCCCCAAGCTTTCTCAGCTTCTGATGTCATGCTTGTCCACCAAAGCCACTTGCAAAATAAATTTCCCTTTTAAAAAAACAAACTTAGAGCCGGGCGTGGTGGCGCACGCTTGTAATCCCAGTAATTTGGGAGGCGGAGACCGGATGATCCGGGTTCGCAGCCAGCCTCAGCTCTCTCGCTCTCTCTCCCTATCTCTCTCTCTCTACTTAGTAAGGCCCTCTGCAACTTCGTGAGACCCGGTTTCAAAATAAAGTATAAAAAATAGGGCCGGGGGTACAGTGCGGAGGTAGAATGCCCCTGCGTTCAATCCCCGGTACCGCAAAAAAAAAAAACCCCAAAAAACAACAACAACAAAAAAAATGAACTTAGCTGGGTGTGGTGGTGCATGCTTGTAATCCCAGTACTTGGGAGGCTGAGATGGGAGGATCTGGGTTCGCGGCCAGCCTCAGCTCCTTAGTGAGGCCCTCTGCAACTTAGTGAGACCCTGTTTCAAAATAAAGAATAAAAAATAGGGCTGGGGATGTAGCCTGGAGGTAGAATACCCCTGTGTTCATTCCCTGGTACCGCCAAAAAATAAATAAATCAAATAAAAAAGAACTTATTTCCATAACTTAGTCTACGCCGTGAGCCGTGCAGCGGACCACATTCTGTCCTGAAGTCTCAGTCTTTACTTCACTGTGCTCCTGGCTCCTGGAGAATGAAGGGTTTGTCCTCCATTCTTGTGCAGTGGGTGCGGCGGGTGTCCTCCGTGGCGATGCTACCCGTGAGGAGCAAGTCCTTGTGGGTCCCTGTTTTAACCGGCAGGTTTTTTTTTTTTTTTTTTT
>PVJS01002071.1:9312-66307 GCA_004027185.1 Glis glis | reverse complement strand
TCTCCGCCTCCCAAAGTACTGGGATTACAAGCGTGCACCACCACGCCTGGCCAGTTTTTTTGTATATTATAAAAACAGTAGAGAAACATGATTGTCTGTGCTATACAGCAATACATAAACATCTGTCTTCTCCAACAGATTGTTAAATCTTTTAGAAAAACCCTTTTATTTCTTCATTTTCGACCCATCTCCACCCTGCTTTACTATAGAGGATACCTAATAAATAGTCTAGTCCACTGATAATTCCCAAAGAACCAGGATGCGGTTTTCTGTTTGGGTGTCTGATTCCTTTCTGTGTCTGTGTTTCCTAAACATCAAATCCTATTGTGACAAGCACACATGTTTGCTTCTCTAGTTAATATGCATACGCAGGATGCTTAAAAAGTCCTTAAAGAGCTTTTAAAAACAGCAGAGAGGTGGGCGTGGTGGCGCATACTTGTAATCCCGGTACTTGGGAGGTGGAGACCAGAGGATCCGGGTTCAAGGCCAGCCTCAGCTACTTAGTGAGGCCCTCCGCAACTTCGTGAGACCTGGTTTCAAAATAAAGGATAAAAAATAGGGCCGGGGGGTTGCTCGGAGGTAGAACCCCCCTGGGTTCCATCCCTGGTACCGCAAAAAAAAAAAAAAAAAAAAAAAAAAAAACAGCAGAGTTTTCATGTGGAGATTTTAAAAAAACAGTCTGTAACAGTGACCACATCAGAATTTTTAGGTATCAGTGTGGACATTTCTATCTTCTTTATCCTCTTCTCCTTTTTCCCTTTGGATAATGTAGTCCTCTTGCTTTCTCCAGTCTCCAGAAGCCCAATTATATGTCTAACTGTGGTTTAAACATAATCTAAGATGCTAGGTGGTTTTTGTAAATTGGATTTTCTAAAAGCCCCAAGACGTTCTTCTCTGCCCTTTTGCTTCTGTTTGGAAATGCCCTCTTCCAGTCCCGTCTGTTTGGCTTTGACTTAGCCCTCTGGTTTTTAGGTTATTTTGTGGGTTTTTTTTTTTTTGGTATTGGGGATTGAACCCAGGGGCATTCTAACTCTGAGCTACACCCTCAGCCCTTTTTTTTTTATTTTGAAACAGCATCTTGCTAAGTTGCTGAGGGTCTCACAAAGTTGCTAGGCTGGCCCTGAACCAGTAGGTTGGTAAAAAACAAAACAAAACCTACTTCTGGTTATGGTGGCACACACTTGTAATCCCAGTACTTGGGAGGCTGAGACAGGAGGATCCCAGGTTTGTGGCCAGCAGCATGTGGTAACTTGGTGAGACCCTATTTCAAAATAAAATAGAGCTAAGGGAGTAGCTCAGAGGTAGAATGCCCTTGGGTTCAATCCCCAGTACCACCAAGAAACCAAAACAAAAAACCTCCCTGAATAATTTGTCATATTAAATTATGTTTGATAAAGCAGAAACATTGACTTAATTCTGTTTCTTTCATTTTAGTAATAAAACACACATTAGTGCCTGTCACGTGGCGCAGTGTGAGAGGCCCTGGGATATAACCGTGAGTTAAAATACTGGCCTTAGGCCGGGCGTGGTGGCGCAACACCTGTAATCCCAGTACTTGGGAGGCTGAGACAGGAGAATCACAGGCACAAGGCCAGCCTCAGCAACTTAGTGAGACCCTGTTTCAAAACAAAAAATAAAAAGGGCTAGGGGTGCAGTTTGGAGGTAGAATGCCCCTGGGTTCAATCCCAGTACAACAACAACAATAACAACAAAAAATGAAAAAACACTGTTCTTCAAGAAGGCAGCAGCTCTTTGGGAGACTGTGAAACACAGAAAGCATTTAAGGTGCAGGGTGACATGGCCAGGAGGCTAGGCAGGGGCACGGTGCAGTGTGCCCTCCGGCTCAGCTTCGGAACACCAGAAGGGCTTTTAGGAAGCCTGGTCCTTCCTGGTTTGAATTCTCTCTTTATGCCTTAACGAGCTGAGCTCTTTGGGACAAGTTACTCAAGGCCTCTAAACCTGTTTCCTGGTCCGCAGAACGAGAGCACTGGAGAGCACTGACATGTGTCTCGGAAGGTTATGTTGAGACTTCAATGAATTTGATAATGTAAGTCTAGTGTAGGGCCTCGCCTACATTGTTGCAGTTTTTTTATTCTCCCGTTTTCGGCTTGCTCTTTATCAGTTTGCCAAACAAAAATTGCTCAGGATTTTGTCCTCTGTCTGCAGCCTGGGTTCAGGGGTGACAAGGCCAGAGCACTGTGGCTTATGATCCGCCTGGCTGAACAGGGCTGGGAGGCTGTACGAGTGACTCCTGAGCAAGTGCTCGGGAACGGAGGGCGACACTGGCCAGTGTTGGTGCTGCCGCAGCCCTGTGCTGGTGTCTTCAGTTGTCCATGACGGACATCTCCTGGGCACATGCTAGATGTGAGGTCGGGAGTCAACGCTGTGGGAAGAAAAGCTGAATTCTCTTCTCTTTAGAAGCTTAAAGGGAAGGGGCGGGATACAGCAAGGCACCCTCAAGGAGAAGTGGAGGACGCCTAGGGTGGCAGGTGGGGAGGTGCATCCCCGCCGGGGTGGTGAGGGAGTACTTCCTGGAAGTGGGTTTGACTCGCATTGTAGGATGTTGTAGACCCTGGGACTCACAACACAGATCACAGTACCTGACAACACAGATCACAGTACCTGATTAGCTTGGAAATACAGGACTGTGTTTGAAAGAATGCTTCTACTGCTGGGCGTGGTGGCACACCCCTGTCATCCCAGTGCTTGAGAGGCCGAGGCAGGAGGATCACAGGTTTGAGGCCAGCCCCAGCAACTTAGTGAGACCCTGTTTCAAAATAAAAACGGGGGGTGCAGCCCAGAGATAGAATGCCCCTGAGATCCATCCCTAGTAAAAGCAAAAAAGAAAAGAAAAAGGATGATTTTACCAAGTATTACTTGGAGCATAGGTCTTGTTTCCTGCGTGTGTGGGGTATTTCCTCATTTCTTCATTTAAATAAAAAGGGAGAAGGAGTTGGAATTGCCAAGTATTTCATTTCTTCTCCAGATTAGTCAGACATTAAATGTTTATAGTTTAAAAAAAAAAGCTTTTTCATTTCCTCATTCTAGAAAATTTGTAAAGTACAAAAAACTAAAAAAAAAAGTAATCTGGCAACTTAAAGTTCTTCCTCCCTTAAACAAAACAAAAAAATTATTATACTGTATAGAAAAATGGGTTGATTTATGGGTTTGAAGTTATGTTCAAACTTGTATATATTCTTTGTGTTCTTTACCCATTTTTCCACAGAAATAGTACTGTGTGCTTCTCACAAAAATGGCTTAATAAAATGGAATGTTTCCTGTGTTAAGAACGTTTATTTCTTCTCAGACACATTGGTTGCGATTTCTCCCCATTTTGTTCTTTGCCTCTCTGTCTGATTATGGTGTATGTTTTGATATCTAGAAGCTCATATGACTGTTTCCTTTTTTTTTTGCTTAGAAGGTCCTGGTCTTTTTCTGAGATTTGATGAAAATAATTCTCTTTATCATGGCTTCTTTTTTTTACTTGGGACTCTTTCAGTCTATCTGGAATTGATTTTGATAGGAGGCGGGGTTCTCTATTTCCTAGTAGTTAAACAATTATACCAGCACCAATGATTGAATAATCTTTGCTTTAAATCTAGTGGTTTCTGATGATATCCATCTATCTATCATCTGTCTTACTTCTAATGGTTTTTGAAAGATCTTATTATTTGAATTGGGGTTCTTAGGTTTATGAATTCCTTCTGCCTTTCATACAATGTAGGTCTTATTTGACCAGTTATATTCTTAAGTAATATATCTTTACTGTTTTTTTTTGCATATGCATATCCAGTTTTTTTTTTTGTGTGTGTGTGTGTGTGTGTATGTGGTACTGGGGATTGAGCCCAGGAACATTCTACCTCTGAGCTATATCCCCAGCCCTTTTTATTTCTGAAACAGGGTCTTGCTAGCTTGCTGAGAGTCTCTTTTAAGTTGCTGAGGCTGTTCTCCAGACTGTGATCCTCTTGTCTCAGCCTCCTAAGTTCTTGGATTACAGGTGTGGGCCACCACGCCCAGCTGCACACGCAATTTAAAACTGATGGTAAGCTAACTTCCTATGAGTCATAATTAATCTGTAAAGCTAAGTTTTGTTTGGCTCACTCATTTTCTTAAATTTCTACAAAAATTTTCTTGCCACCATTATAAATCATGAGGTTTTTCAGCAATTCCAGGAAAATTAGGAGAGGGCCTGTGTCGTAGGCATATGTCACTACTCATGTAAAACTGGGCTTTTCTGGGGGCTGCCCCGCTGGGGTGGGCAGGGGATCTTTGGCGTCCCATTACCCCACCTCTCCTTAATGTATCTCTATCACAGCTGACTTCAGTCATTATGTTATTGCAGGGCCCAGACTCGAATTTATAGGAAACACTTTCACATTGTAATTAATCAGATCCTTGATGGAACTTCTTGGATTAGGCTGGTCAGTTTATCTCTATTTCTTGTAATGCAGTATCGGAAAGAAACCGCTCCTTTCTTTAGTGACTGCTCCCTGACTACCATCTCCTTTAAAGCTCATATTATTATTTCAGCACAAGAAACCATATGACCACAAAGAAACAAAATAACATTCTCTAATCACATTCAAAACAAATGCAGGAAGAAATAATTATTCGAGTCTTGAGATTCCAAAACGAGACACAGCGGCATTTGTAGAAGGCCATGGCGTGTACGAACAAACGTGTTTCTATTCTAATTGGTGGGTGTGATGTTGTTTCTTGGCTAAATTCTTTCTTCACAAAGCCTTGATTCGCCATTTTCTTTCATTGCCCACTTTACCCGCGTGTTGATTTGAGTACCCCACATTGCTGAGTGTGCTGGGGGTTTGCTGATTTCAGTTGTATTCCTTCTTTTGTCCCTTTCTTTGATGCAAATGGAATCAGTTAAGTGAGTAAAAATGTTTTCCGTATTTCTGGTAAGTATCAGTCTGTAAGGATAGTGAACTTTTCTTGCCGCCCCATCCCACTTCTAGCAGCTTTGTAAGCACAGAGGCCTGGCTTCATTCTCATTTTGTTTAAGCCTGAGAAATGGGTGCTCGGAGGGTAAGGTGCAAGGTCACAGGGCAAAGTCACAGGGCAGTAGTTTTTCAGTTCTTATCAGTGTTGAGAATTATTGCTATGTTACTCATCCCTCACAAAAAGAAAACATAAGAACAGAAAGCCTAAAAAAGCAAAGTTGCTCCAGATTTTGTCTGAGAAATGGAATTCGGTCAAGGTCACAGGGCAGTAAGTGGCCAAGACTGGGACCTGGGTCCTATAAGCTCTCCAGACTATCAACTTTTTAAACTAATGGAGATTTGGGGGGTAACAAGCATGTGTTTGGCTTCGTTTAATTTTCTGTTATTAAGATTGTTGATGAAGGGGCACAATAATGACAACCAGAAAAAGAGAGTACTCTTGGAATACTAACTCTGCAGACTTAAAAGGAAAAGTTGTAAGTTAAAAAAGCTAGGGCATAAGCACACTCAAGCGCTCTGTTTCAACAGAAGAGCGAAACCAGTGAAAGCAACATTATTTCTTGGCTTCTTTCTCCCCCACAACAGATGAACCACGGGATTACCAAGAACGAGCCAGTGCAAAGCAGTCCTTGATCTTTTTGATAAGAAACTTAGGTTCTGTGTGGTCATATTTTTTTTAAGTTGTGCAAGTTACCCAGTCTCTTCTCCACCAACGTGGGCATTAATTTAGGGTCTTTGGATGACCTGACTGAGGATATATTGTCCTAGGTTTGCAAAAGAGCGGTTTATAGTCCCATGTAGTGAGGGGCATAATTGCAAAGAAGTAGAAATCACATTCTTTGTTTAATCTATGCCTTAAAGGGTAATCTCACTCCAGAGAAGGCTAGCATAGTTCACTATCTTTGCTTTAGAAAGGAGAAGTTGGAAAACAGGGCAGGGAATGTCCCCGTCCAGGGGGTGGTGGTGAGTTTGAAGTTGATGGGCACATTTTGACATCATGAGGACATAATGTGTTCTCATTGATATTGGAAAGTGCTTATTAAAATCCTGCCCAGTTGGCTAGTGGCTGTAGGGGAGATTGTCTTCTCTGGACTGATAGAAGCTAAAAAAAAAAATAAATAAGTAAAAAGCAAACACTAGTTCTAGGCAGTACCCGAACAATGTTTGTAATGTTAACCAAATGGGCTCAGCACTAGTAAATCAATATTATTTTAAGCTCTGTTGACCTATTGATAACATATTTCTATGTAGTGTTAAATCATTAGGAAGGTTTGGGAAAGTCAATGACATCTGTAGCCAAAGGTCCTTGTTGTTATATTCATATTGGACCATTGAGGGAAGAAGATCTTTCCCAAGATGTTTTTTCTAACAGTGATTATTGTGATTTTTTAAAAACTCAGAACAGAACGTATTCAATTTTAAACGAATTCCATTTCTCAGCCAAAATCTGGAGCAAGTTTGCTTTTTTTAGGCTTTATGTTCTTATGTTTTCTTTCCGTGAGGGACGAGTAGCATAGCAATAATTCTTAACACCGATAAGTAAGAACTGAAAAATAACATAGGCTTGAGAAAAAGCCCATGAAAGAAAAACAAGGGAAGTGTGGCCAACCCTCGTGCTGACTTGATGATTAATAAGCGGGGTGCAAAGATATGTTTCTCCATACATCCCTCCATTACATCTAGTGGCACTTTTCTGTTTTCAGATAGTTTTCATATTTTGAGCCTCCCAGTGGATTAACTATGTTTGTACATTTTTTTTCTGTTTAACCATAATTGTCTATGTTTTTTTCTGATTTGTAGGAAGAAAAGAAGAAGTTTGACAAAGAGACTGAAAAGAATTATAGCCTAATTGATAAACATCTGACTCTGTCAGCCAAAAAGAAAGATTCACATTTACAAGAGGTATGCTTTTTATTTTTTCTGTTAATTTGTTTGCAAAATTAAAAAAGTATACATTTTTTTAAAAGTACTTTGCTCTTAAAAAGTTTTCATCTGGGATTATATAGAGATGGGGGAAAACGGGTTTCGCAGCGAATTAAGAAGAAATAGTTTTTATAAAATAAGATGTAAAATGATGAATGGATCTTGTAGTGATTGATTAAATATGGATTCATAGTTGTAAAATTTTAGGTTCTGAGCATTTTTTTCTCAGGGGCAATAATTTTAGCCAGCATTACCGAAGAACAGATAAATTATGTGCAAGATAGATCTGCTAATTGGCTTTCAGAATTTCTTGAAGAAATGAATTGAATTTAATAAGCTCATATGTAATTTTTCTCTTATGTGAAGGCAGTATTAATCTTATTTAATGCCAGTGATTCAGGAGGTTTGGCTTCCTTGGAAAGAAAGCATCTGTTTTACTTGAGTTAATAGACTCATTTTTTTCTCTTTTTGAAGGAGCCATATGTAAGGAGAAAGGAATTTATATCTTATCTCTCATTTTCTCTCTTTCTTTCGAAATCTTCTGCCATTTGTTTTTCTCACAGGCTTGAATAGAAACTTCAGCTCACAATTTGGAACATACGCTTTTATTAGCAAAATGCTATTTGCAGTTTAGGATCCTGACTTAACCCACAGAAGTGTGATTGACCTACCCCTCATTTGTTGTTTTTAAACGCATAAGGATCTGGGCATAATGTATGCACACACAATATATTATACATTATATAATAATACAATATATTGTAGTGCATTTTATAATTATATATTGTATCATGTAATATATAATACACAATGTACCACTATAATATGTACTTACCGAAGCATCATCCAGATGGCACAGTGTCGTCTCTAGTATAAACCCAGGCTGTGTATATTTGGTTTGACATTATCCACACGTGACATTTTCTTTTGTCTGTTTAATACCTTAGATTGACATTTGGATGGCGCTTGACAGTTCATAAAAGAGAAAGGAGCTTTGATACCACTTAATCCTCAGTGCGTCCTGGAGCTATGGCTCCGTTCTCTCCGTGTTCCGCTTTGTGTAGAACACTGTGTAATGGCTGGGTGTGCTCCCGCCTGCCTAGCTCTCTGTCGATTTTGTAATGACAGCTGTTGCACTTACAGACATGCTGTTAGCAGTGTTCACCTCTGTTCTCCATTATCTCTCTTTTCAGGTATCTGGGGGAGGATTGTTATGCCCCAAGAAAATTTCCCTCTCCGCTTGACTTTGTAATTAATCAGGTGTCTTCTAAACGGTGTCCTTTGTCACCCCGGGCCCTTTTTTGTTTGTGGTACTAGGGATTGAACCAAGGGGCATTTTACCTCTGAACTACACCCCTAACCCAATTTTATCTTTTATTTTGAAACAGGGTCTCCCTAAGTTGCGGAGGGCTTCACTAAGTAGCTGAGGCTGGCCTCGAACCTTTGTTCCTCCTATCTCAGCCTCCCAAGAACTGGGATTACAAGTGTGTGCCACCATGCCTGGCAGCACATGTCATCTTTAGCTCCAGAATACACTCAGAATGTGGCCACTGCTCATGACCCTTCTGCAGACCCACCTCATGGCTCCCTCCAGAGGCACCAGGCCCCACAAAACCCTACATGACCTGTGGCGACCTCTCAGGCGAGCACATTCCTTGCTCAGGGCTTTTGCCTCAAAGACCTCCTGCCTAGGATGGTTTAAATTTTTTAGTTTTTGGTGCTGGAGGTTGAATCCAGGGCCTCATGTGTGCTACATACTCTGCCGCTGAGCTCGCCCCTGCCTGGTGTATTTTCAACCGAGATCTGCACACACCTCACTTCTTCAAATGCACTTCCAACCACTCTTCTCAGAGGCCACCTTGTTAGCAAAGCTTTCCTGGCCGCCCTATTTAGCATGTCCCCCTTCCTCCGCTACTTTTCCCCATGTTCTTACAGCAGTTTGACCTACCATATATATATATATATATATATATATTTTTTTTTTTTTTTTTGCAGTACTGGGGATTCAACCCAGGGGCGTTCTACCTCTGCGCTACACCCCCAGCCCTATTTTTTATACTTTATTTTGAAACCGGGTCTCACGAAGTTGCGGAGGGCCTCACTAAGTAGAGAGAGAGAGAGAGAATGAGAGAGAGAGAGAGCTGAGGCTGGCCACGAACCCCGATCCTCCGGTCTCCGCCTCCCAAAGTACTGGGATTACAAGCGTGCACCACCACGCCCGGCTGACCTACCATATATTTTTTACATGGCCTCCTTCACTGGAATGCAAGCTCCTTGAAGGTTTTATTCAGTACATTATCCTCTCTGCCTGGAATAGGATCCAACAGGGAGTAAGTACTTAATACATATTTATGGAGGGAACTCATTGGAAGATGTGTGTACAGTGAGCCAGGGCTTCATCAATTTCATCAATCCCAAAGGTCAGATACTTGAAAAGACCCCTGAAGGCAGATAACTTCATTTAAATTACATGTGCTTTCCTATCTTGCTCTGTTTGCTCTTTCCAAACACGTAAGACTCCCACTTGAAACAGCCTTCTGTTGAAAGCACGAAGCTCTTACCAAGGAGGGGACCTTTTAAGGGGGAGAAAGTTCGATTTGGATATTCATTACTTTTGCCAGCGGCTAATGTGTTGCTGATCTTTAGTGAATTGACTTGGGGTGCTCAAGAGATTAATAATGGCTGCTGAGAATTGTACTGAACAAAGGCATAGAAGCGTGTGTGATTTATTCTATCCTCTTGATTCAAATGAAAGTAACAGTGGAAAGTTGCAGTATGCATAATGCTGGCTATTTTGGTAATTCTCTTAAGACCTGCTACTATAGCCCTGTGTTTATTGGGCATAATAGCTTCTACCTCCATCCGCATCCCCAAATTCTACTTAATATTTATACTATAACAAGTACTGGATATTTAATGAAGCTCCTCTTCTGTTGATTTTCAAGTTTATTTTTCCTTTTTGAGTAGCCAAATGATGATATTTCGAGCCGGGCGTGGTGGCGCACGCTTGTAATCCCAGTACTTGGGAGGCTGAGACCGGAGGATCAGGGTTTGCGGCCAGCCTCAGCTACTTAGTGAGGCCCTCCGCAACTTAGTGAGACCCTGTTTCAAAATAGAGAATAAAAAATAGGGCTGGGGGTGGAGCCTGGAGGTAGAATGCCCCTGGGTTCAATCCCTGGTACTGCAAAAAAAAAAAAAAATGATGATCTTTCAACATAAATATCACTAGAGAAGTAGAGATCCTTTGAATAACTTTGAGATTGATCTACTGTCTTATATGTGTTGATGACAGGAATGTCCAAAAATTAGATGACAAGCCAACTGAAATTGTATGTTTGTTAATTAAACCTAATGGCTTTTGTTTGATGTTGTGTATTCATCCATTTTGTGTTGCTATAACAAAATACCTGAGACTAGCTACTTTTGTAAAGAAAAGAGGTTTATTTAGCTCACAGTTCTGGAGGTCCAAGAGCATGACTTTGGTGTCTGCTGGTCTCTGATGAGGGCCTCATGGTAGATGGCACCATATAGAGGGAGTGTGTGTGGAAGAGAGAGTCAGGGAGGTGCCAGGCTCCCTTATAACAACCTAGTTTCCCAGGAACTAATCCAGTGTCATGAGACCTGCATTAATCCCTTCCAAGAAGAGTGCTTCCATGACCTAATTATCACTCACTAGGCCCCACCTCTTAAAATTCCTCCATTTCAATACCAACCCACTGGAGGCCAAGCTTCCAGCATATGAACCTTTGAGGACACATTGAAACCATGTCCAAATCGTAGCATGTAGTAGAGAGTAGAGCAATTGCCTCTTTTTTTTTTTTCCTTTGGTACTGAAGGTTGAACCCAGAGGCATTCTATCTCTGAGCTACACCATTATTTTTTTATTTTGAAACAGGGTCTTGCTAGGTTGCTGAGGCTGGCCTTGAACCTGCGATCCTACTGTTTCAGCCTCCCAAGTACTCGGATTACAGGCGTGCACCACCATGCCTGGCTGTGATTGCCTTTTAGTTGTGGTCAGGGCAAAGGAAATCATTTTGCGCCCATAGGTACAACTTGGATATCCGTTGACATTGTTGTAAGTCATGGGCTATCTGTCACCCAGGAATTCTGGTGACTTGGTTGGGAAACACATGGCACAGCAGTTTTGGATATTCAGAACGTTAAGGGGGTAGCAGTGGAGGTTGATAACAGGGTGAGGGTAATTGTAGCAGCAACAGCTGGGAGAGAGAATCAGCTAAAAGAACCAGCTTGGTGAATTTGACTCTGGTTTAATAATTTTCCTGAAGAACTTTTCTTAGTGATGAAGCAACCAACCTATCTTTTATGTGTTCACCTTATTAAACACTCAACAAAATTGCAGTGTTTTTGCCGGGAGTTAGATCTGTTAACTGCTGGTGGCTGAACAATCAAACTGGTTCTGGGGAACACAAAAATATCATGATTTTGGGATAGAATCTCTCAGTTTAGAAACACTCTTATATCTGAAAATTGTTTTACCGAAATCATTTGATGATAAAATTTATAAATTAAGTATTAGACAGATATCTTTTTTTTTCTTTTTTGCGGTACAGGGGATTGAACGCAGGGGCGTTCTACCTCCGTGCTACACCCCCGGCCCTATTTTTTATACTTTATTTTGAAACCGGGTCTCACGAAGTTGCGGAGGCCCTCACTAAGTAGAAAGAGAGAAAGAGACAGGGAGAGAGAGAGATAGAGACAGCCGAGGCTGGCCGCGAACCCGGATCCTCCGGTCTCCGCCTCCCAAAGTACTGGAATTACAAGCGTGCGCCACCACGCCCGGCCAGATATCTTATTTTCAAAACCAAATTTTTGATGCAAAATATATGTAACAAAATCCACAATTTTAACCATTTTCGAGTGTACAGTTGGGTGGCATTAAATACTTTCACATTGAGTCGGGCGTGGTGGCACACGCTTGTAATCCCAGTACTTTGGGAGGCGGAGACCGGAGGATCCGGGTTCACGGCCAGCCTCAGCTCTCTCTCTCTCTCTCTCTCTCTCTCTCTCTCTCTCTCTACCTAGTGAGGCCCTCTGCAACTTCGTGAGACCCGGTTTCAAAATAAAGTATAAAAAATAGGGCCGGGGGCGTAGCGCGGAGGTAGAACGCCCCTGCGTTCAATCCCCGGTACGGCAAAAAAAAAAAAAAACAAACTTTCACACTGTTACATTACTACCACCACCGCCGTCTCCAGAACTTTTTGTTATCTTCCCAAAATGAAACTCTGTACCCACTAAACAATAACATCCCATCTTCTTCCTCCTCCTCCTCTAGGTCTGGCAACAATCATTCTACTTTTAGTCTCTGTGAATTTGACTATTTTAGGTATCACGTATACTTGGAATCCTACCATATTTGTCTTTTTGTCTAATTTATTTTGCTTAGCATAATGCCCTCAAGGTTTATTCGTGTCGTAGCGTGCATCAGAATTTGCTTTCCTTTTAGGAAGCCGAACAATAATCCATTGTATGTATGCACTACATTTTGTCCAACTAGTCATCCGCCCATGGACACCTGGATTGCTTCTATTTAAGTCCCTGCTTTCAATTCTTTCAGATATATACCCTAAAGTGAAATTGCTGCATCATGAAATTCTCTTATTTTTGTACTTTTATTGGTGCATTGTAATTATATGTCTTAGTGAGATTCAAATTCATACAAACAGACGTGCACACAGGTCTTGTCATGACTCATACCCGCCCCTCCCCATATATAACAGCGAGATTGGTAGTGATACCTTCATACATGGGCAGAGCAGAATTTGAAATGTTTCCTTCATTAGTTCTTCATGTAATTCTGTTTTTAATTTTCTTTTTCCTTTGGTACTAGGGATCCAACCCAGGGGTGTTCTACCTCTGGATTACACCCTCAGCCCTATTTTATTTTTTAGTTTGAAACTGGGTCTCACTAAGTTACGGCTGCTAGCTTGAACCTGGGATTGTCCTGTCTCAGTCTCCCAAGTACTGGGATTACAGGTGCGCCACCGCACCTGGCTTCTGTTCTTAATTTTTGGGAACCAGCTGCCGTATTGTTTCCGCAGCGGCTGTACCGTTTCAAAATCCCACCAGTAGTGCGCAGGAGTTCCATTTTCTCCACATCCTCGCCACTTCACCAACACTTGTTATTTCTCTGTGTGTGTGTTTGATGGTGGTCATCCTGGTGGGTGTGAGGTGGTATCTCACCACACTTCCGTAACCATTCGTTGAGCCTCGTCCTGTGCTCGTTGGCCATTTGCTTGTCTTTGTTGGCGAAATCCCAGGAAAGTATGGCCCAGATCCATACTTCTAGAAGTACAGTCAGCCAAGTTAGGGACACTTGCTCGGTGTCTTGTCAGAACGGCTTCCGGGATGAGAACTCCTTCCTACTGTTCTCTGTGGAATGGGGCCCCCCTCCCACTTCCTTTCCAGTTAGGCAAGAAATGTTGGCACCATTTTTTGGAATAGTCTCCTGACCAGCTGATATTCCCTTGTCTCCCAGGGGAGCAGACATGGCGAGGGCTCAGGAGCATGAGCACCCCAGATGGGCCGCCTGCCCTGACCAGCCTCTGGAGCCAGGTTCCTCACCTGCTGCCCTCGCGTATCCAGGGCTGAGGTGACTGGAATTGGCCCCCCTCCCCCTTGGACTTCATTCTGAGAGGATGTGTTCATGGACATGGTGGTCATGTGATTTTGACTTTATGAATGTGGTTGGAACTTGGTGCCTGTTGTGGTTGAGGGCGAGTGTTTCATGAAGAGAGCTTAGCTGTTGGGTCTCCAATCCTCGAGGGTCAGCTGTTGTATACAGAGCTGGGGGGTGCAAACTTTTTCTGTAGAGTCTGATAGTAACTGTGTGTGTGTGTGTGGTACTGGGGATTGAACCCAGGGGCATTCTACCTCTGAACTACATCCCCATCCCCCCTTTATTTTGAAACGAGATCTCACTAGGTTGCCAAGTGTCTTACTAAGTTACTAAGGCTGGCCTTGAACCTGCAATCCTCTTATCTCAGCCTCCCAAGTACTGGGATTATAAGTATGCGCCACCACACCCGGCTTGATAATAACTGTTCTAGACTTTAGTGGGTCATGAGGTCGCTGTTGCAGCTGCTCAATTCTGCTGTTATGGCAGAAGACTAGCCCCAGACTACAGAAATGAATGGTCCTGATGATGTTCGGATACAACTTTGCAAAAACAGGCAGGGTTGCATATTTGGCTCGTGTACTAAAGCTTGTAGACCTCGGGTATAGTTTCCCCTCTCTTTGTCTCCAGCTTGACTAATTTCCATTTCTTGAACACAGGCAGATCTCCAAGTGGAGCAAAACCGGCAGCACTTTTATGAACTGTCTCTTGAATATGTGTGTAAGCTTCAGGAAATCCAAGAAAGAAAGAAGTTCGAGTTTGTGGAACCTGTGAGTATTAGAGCAAGTTGTTTGCTAATAGATTTTTGCAATACAATAGAAATATTTTTCTTCCTGTGTGTAATTTATGGTTGCTAGGAGCTGTAGTGCATAAACATGAAGCAAGCATCATGCATTGAAGAAAGAGCAGACAGTCTCAAAGTCAAGGAATCGCCTCTATGTCAGTAGTCCTCGGACTCATGCACAGCAACGTGCAATGAATACTATTCCCACTGGTGCAGGGTCTCAGCGACTGTGGTCAGGTGCAGTTCTGCCATCTTCCTTGTAGCTGCACCCTTTAAAAAAATAGCCCTCTGCAGGAATTTATCTTAGAGTGTGAATGAAAGTGGTATTTTATTGGAGAATTTATACTGAAGGTTGTTTCTAAAGTAAGTTTACCCACTCGAACTTTGGTTCTTTAAGGAGTTATTTTTATCATGATTTCTAACACAACTCACAATGCTTACGGCAACTTAAGATGAAAGCTTATATATGCACTATTTGAAGCGATTTTATGAGTGACTCTAGCATTTCTTTATACTTATGTTAGAAGCATTGATTTTTGCTTATGATTACATAGATGTTTTCTGATAGGCTTATTTGTATATTAATATGCACATATATGAATATATAGCTTCTGAATCAAAATGTCAGCGGTTTTAGCAAAAAATAGAGAAAAATCAGGAGTTGTGATTCTCAATATTTTAATTTTAATAGAGAATATTTTGTGTTACTTTTTTTGTGGTACTAGGGATTGAAGCCAGGGGTGGTCTACTTTCAAGTTATACTACCAGGCCTATTTTTTTTATTCTTTATTTTGAAACGGGGTCTTGCTAAATTGCTGAGGCTAGCCTCAAACCTGTGATCCTCCTTTCTCAGCCTCCCATGGACTGGGATTATAGGTGAGTGCCATGACGCCCAGCGTTTTACTTTTTCTTATATTCTACGAGCTCAAGAACTATACAGTTTATCCATTATGTGTATGATTTTGGAGAAACAAAAGAATAACCCAGTAATGATTAATTAAAAGCTAGCCAGTCAAAGTAATAAAATTACCCTAAATTAAACAATTAGAGGAAGATTAAACCTCCCTAAAGCTTTCCTTCTATGTGAAGTAATAACAGCCTACATTTATTAGTCATTTACAATGCTCAGTCATGATCCAAGTCATTGTTCTAAGACTGAAGAGTGCTCACTCCTTTATTCTACACAAGAACTCAATGAGACGATATTTTTATTATCCCACTTAGCAAACAAGGAAACTGAAGTCCAGGAAGTGTTGGTGATTTGCCCAAGGTCAAGTGGTAGCCGAGGTTGGGAATTGGCCGAGGTTGGCCATTTGGTGTCAGAGTCCCCACCTCATAACTGGTTTACTCTGTGGTATTCCAAAGAAAATGAATTTTAGGATTTTCTTAACTCTCTCTCCCAAACACCTCTACGCACTTCAGATACACGTACATGTGGGCAGAAGCAACTGCCCTCTAATTAAGAAGGGCAGGTTGGGAGTCAGTAGAAAACCAAGGGCTTAATTACAACCCTGCTCAGCCCGGGGCAAGTCACTGAACATCCTTGTCAACAAGACAGAGGCCGGGCTGCCCTGGATACTAGAGACGGGCTCTTTGACTCTGTGATTTTGTTGTCTTCTAGATGGAATTGACCTACAGTGTTAAGGTTTCAGTTACAAATGAGTATTGGGATTCTCTTGACTGATGAGGACAAGGGTGACTTAGAATCCCAATTTCCTTACAGAGCATGCTATAAACATTGCACTTTGGCCCTGACATTTGAGAAGAATAGCATTCTTTATTTTCTGTAAAGACCAATTAATAAATAATATACACTCAGATTTATTTGAACTCTGTGGCATCCTTTGCGTAACTTCGGTGGGAAGACAGTGGGGTGAGGGGAATAGCTGGCTAGGATATATGTGCTTCTTCTTTTCCTCCCGCGGTTTGCTGTGTGCTAACCATGTCCCTTTTCCTCCTTTGTCTTAGATGCTGTCGTTTTTTCAGGGAATGTTTACTTTCTACCATCAGGGCCATGAACTTGCCAAAGACTTCAATCACTACAAAATGGAACTGCAGATCAACATTCAGAATGTAAGGAAATGGAAGCTTTCTGGCATAAGAAAGATGTTCGGAATGTGTGATTTCATGTGTTCAGTGTCTGTAAAGCCCTAAACTAAAACCAGGCTAAATCTGTGGGTGCTGAGAAAGCGGGGCTCTGTTGCCCCCTAGTGGTCAGCTCTTGCTGTAACAAGCTGCTCTTCAGCGGATTGAGGCTCGAGAGACCCCGCCACCTGGCGGCTCTTCCTGCAGGTTCTGTGACAGTTCTAAGGATGAGGCTTGTTGACATTAACTCTGAGGAAACTGACAACAGAGCATGCCACTTGATTAAGGCTTTTAAATTATAATGAATGAAATTTCTTCTCTGTTACTTAGGCTTCATGATTTTTATTTCCAGACATGCGTAGGGTTTAAGTGGAATTTCTTCCCTGCAGTTTAGATGTGTTCACTGTGTGCTGTTCACAGTTGCTATTGGTTGTCATTATTTTCTTTTGGAAAATATAATACTTTCTTTCAGGTCTTGGTTAAAAAGATCTAGAGAACTTATATATTAGACAGTATATGGTATGTTATTTATTTAGTTATTTTTTGAGGTGCTGGGAATTGAACTCAGGGGGAGTGTTCTATTTCTGAGCTACACCCCCAGCCCTTTTTAAATGTTTGTGTTGAAACAGGCTTTTGCTAGGTTGCTGAGAGTCTTTATACGTTGCTGAGGCTGGTCTTGATCCTGTGATCCTCTTGTCTCAGCCTCCCAAGTACTGGGTTTACTGGTGTGTGCCACCATGCCCAGCATGTAATTTTAATTTGGGTGATGAAACTTTTTCATCTCAAAAGTGTCTTCATGGAAAAGCTAGTCAGGGTATGTTTAGCATAAATTCAAGCCTCGTTAGAAATCTAGTGTGACATTTTTGTGACAAACTCACAGAGTGCACCGAAAGAGACACCAGTAGATGATGGGCATCTTTGTGACATTTACTGTCTCTGCTTTAATTTATTGCACAGTGAGAAGTTGAGGATGAATGCCTTTCACTCACATTTGGTTTCCAATTCTCTGTATTTTGGAATATAGATGATAAAATCTCTTGCTTTTGTAATTCATGTGTCATTTTCCACTCATAAAATTGTTTGGACATTGAGCTGGGCTATTTTTTTGGGGGGGAGGTATTGTGATAGAACCCAGGGGCATTCTACCTCCAAGCTACACCCCCAGCCTGATTTTATTCTTTTATATTGAAACAGGGTCTCCTTAAGTTGTGGAGGGCCTCACTAAGTTGCTGAGGCTGGCCATGAACCTGTGATCCTCCTGTCTCAGCCTCCCAAGTACTGGGATTACAAGCGTGTGCCACCACGCCTGGCTTGGGCTATTGTTAATATAGTCCTTGAGTAGCTTTTCATTTTTCTGCTGCTATGGTTGAAAGATCAGTGAAAAGAGTTATAAAATATGTGGTATGAGCTGGGCATGGTGGTGCACACCTATAATCCTAGTACTCAGGAGGCTGAGCCAGGAGGACTGCAGGTTTAAGGCCAGCCGCAGCAACTTAGCAAGACCCTGTTTCAAAATAAAAAATAAAAAGGACTGGGGGAGTAGCTGCGAGGTAGAATGCCCCTGAGTTTAATCCCCAGCCCCTTCCCCCATGTGGCATGATTATAATGTGACAGTTTAAAAAATACAACTGAAAATGCATATGTACAGATTAATTGTAGTTACCTCAAAGTTGTTCTGTAAGTAATAGGATATTTAGTCTAATGAATAATTTTGCAGACTGCAGAACACAGTTTTGTGAAAAAGCGCATTAGCTAGTCGAGGAGATTAGATTATAATCCTGATTTATTCCCTCTCCACTAACTGGGTATGCAACTCCTTGAAATTCACTTATTCTACCTGTACCTCATCTATCATGTTCAGGGCTGACCTAGATGAGATGAGGACCTATTGTGTGATACAATAATTTGAGGAACGTAGGTAAAGAGAAAAATTGGGCCCCTTATTCAAGAAGGATGAAGAGTTTTAAGACAGCGACAGCAGAACATTAAGCACAGCATGAGACCTGGGTGCATCCCTGTGTGACCTCACAAGCCACCTCCCCAGGAAGCCAGCTCTGCCTCAAGCCCTGGGGTGACATGTGGGGACACATCAGTCTCCTGGGGCCTTCAGGGAAACTGTCCCTGCACAGCTTGCTTCTGCGTGGAAGTACATTTAAAATGCACCCATAGAGAAGAGGATCTTGTTACTTTACATGCTCCAGAATAAGTTCAGAGAGATTTAATATTTCTACAGGAATGAGCCGTACTCAGTCCTAAAATCTTTTTTTTTTTTTTTATGATACTAGAGATTGAACCCAGGGGCATTCTACCTCTGAGCTACACCCCCAGTCCTATTTTATTTGAAACAGGGTCTCACTAAGTTGCTGAGGGCTTCTCTAAGTTGCTAGGGCTGACCCCAAACCTGTGATCCTCCTGTCTCAGTCTCCCAAGTACTGGGATTACAGGTGTGCACCATCACGCCTGGCTAAGTCCTGAAATCTTATGAGCAAACCTTGAAGACATGGTCTCATTTGAAATGTTTCACAAGATGACCGGGTTAATATCCTAATTAAAGGACGACCTTACACACACTTTGGGCAACAGCATTCATTTCCTGTAGAGATATGAGCAGATAACAATTGACTGAAAAAACTCTTTCTGCATCTTAATCTTACAGATTGTGCTGAATCCTCCCCTTCTCTAAGTACTCCTCTCTTGGTTTTGTTCTGGATGTTTCTCAGGCCAGTCATGGAGTACTCGGGGAGCTGTCTCTTGTAGAAGCTGTTCTCTCTGACTCACCTTCTAATGAAGAACACCTGGTCTAGGTGTTGTCTTTTCTTCCCCTTTCTCTCCCCCTTTTTTCCGTCTCTCTCCTTCTTTCCCTCTCTCCCCAGAGCCTCTTACATGCTAAGCACACGTCATAGCACGGAACTGCACCCTGGCACCATGAGGCATGAGCTGTTTTGTCTGTTTGAGACGGGGTCTTGCTATGTTGCCCAGGCTGGCCTCAACCTCCTGGGTTCAAGTGATCCTCGTGCCTCAGCCTCCGGTCTCCAGACACCATCGAGTCCCTGCCTTTCAGTTTTGCACATAGCGAATTCTTTTCCCCTCAGGAACCCCGGCATCTTTGAAACGCATGCCACTCATTCTGTGCCATCTGGTCTGTCACAGTGGTGCTGTCATTCACTTCTTGGCTGCTCATCCCCTTCCCTGATGATGTCAGCTTTTAGTATAATAAAGGGAAAATGCTGGTTATATAAAACTACATATTGCTGGAAGAAAATCCTAGTTATATGTTATTTTTATATGATGTATGAAATATACTGAAATGTTAAAACTAAATCTTATGGTTAACTCTTTGTGTGTTAGAACTTTATACATAATGTTGGTCAGCTTTTTGGGATTTTTCTTATAGTAAAAAAAGTAAGTAGCAAAGCTACTTTATAATCAGAAAAAAAGGTGAAATTTATTTAAAAGTGGAAAACAACCTATTTTTCCCTAATCCGGTTACACTTTTTTCTATTGTAAAAATGGCAAGACTTTTTTCCTTTTTTTCTTAGGGATTCGGTCTTCTTCCATTTTCTATAATCTAGAGTAGTAAATGGAAAGCAAGAAAGTAGCAAGATGGCTTTCAGAAAATAGATTTTCCAGAAGAATGGAAATTGCAACCAAATCAAGAATATTTTGAAAAACTAACTTTGAACTTTTGTGATCCTTATCCCCAGAAGATGTGGGGTAAGGAAAACTAGAATAGAATTATTCCTAGAAGGAAATAGAGTGAGAAATTTTAGGATTCATAAAGAATCCCTGAAGGATACTAGGAATGGCTAAGAAGTACTTGAGTATGGGCACATGTTTTTTCCTTTGTTAGGAAATGATTATGATGGCTATTTATTTATTTATTTATTTATTTATTTATTTATTTTGCGGTACCAGGGATTGAACCCAGGGGCGTTCTACCTCCGCGCTACACCCCCGGCCCTATTTTTTATACTTTATTTTGAAACCGGGTCTCACGAAGTTGCGGAGGGCCTCACTAAGTAGAAAGAGAGAGAAAGAGAGAGAGAGAGAGAGAGAGAGAGAGACAGAGAGAGAGCGAGCTGAGGCTGGCCGTGAACCCGGATCCTCCGGTCTCTGCCTCCCAAAGTACTGGGATTACAAGTGTGCGCCACCACACCCGGCATGATGGCTTTTTAGTAACTTAACTGTAATAAAATAATAGTGGAAGTGATGCTGCCTGAATTAATTTTTTTTGTAGTACTGGGGATTGAACCCAGGGGCATTCTACCTCCAAGCTACACCCCCAGTCCTACTTTTTTTTTTATTCTTTATTTTGAAACAGGGTCTCACTAAGTTCCAGAGGGCCTCGCTAAGTAGCTGAGGCTGGCCGCGAACCTGCCATCCTCCTGTCTCAGCCTCCCAAGTACTGGGATTACGAGCCTGCGCCACCACGCCTGGCTCATGCCTGAGTTAATTTTATTACCATGTGCTGGTTATTGCTCTAGTGTCTTCTTTGGCCTGTACACACTTAGTCTTTACGAGAGTCCTATGATGCAGGCTGTGCTTTTATTTCGATTTGACAGGTGAGGAAGAGGAGGCTTGGAGGGAGCATCCCTCCCTGGAGGCATACCGCGCTGTAGGCAGGGCCGGCGTGGGCGCTGGGGCACACCCCTCCAGGGTCCGAGGTGGTTAGTTTCAGGCTTAGTGCTGAGGAGGAAGATGGGTCACACGTGGCGTGTGGGGGTTAGTGCATACAGACTCTGAGGACATCCTGATGGGAATTACTGGTTTCTCTGGACCTTAACAACTTGTCTATAACACGGAGTCCCACTCATTGTAAGAACTCAGGGTTGAGCGTTGCTAGTGACGCCAGCTCACTTCCACGTTGCACTGAGCCTCGCCAGGGTCCCGTGTGCGCCGTCCTGTGGAAGGTGCCTCACGAGTGTTCAGACCTGATCAGCTCCCAGCCTGGGGTTTGCCAGCTCCTGCTCCTGTTCTGCTTCCTCCCCGTGCACAGTGTGTGTGTTTGCTTGCACATGTGCATGCTTTGGAAGGTTACTGGAGTAGGCCACATGGACTCTGCCCCGCTCACTTCACGAAACCTTCTTCATGTTTTTAATTACACTCTGCCTTCTTTTGCTCTATGCATGAAGTCATGGGGCCAGGATGGGAAACCATCAATGAAAAATGGCGAATCTGTGCTTGGACTCCCTCTTCACCTCTACCTGCAGAGCTTTATTTCTGGGTAAAACTGACCGTGCACAACTCTTCTTTTACCTCTTCCTTTCCCCCTCAACATGGTGGCTCACCTTGATCCAGCAGTTTTCCAGGCCCACTCAAATGTACCTGACTTGGTCCCTCATGGAGTCCTCCTGCCCCCAGATGGGTGCTCTATTTAAAGGCTTAATTTAGGGCTGACTACTTTGCTAAAGCTTGGAAGGGAAGGAAGGCCGCAGTGCTGTGTCCTGCCGCTGGATGGTGCTCGACAGACCTGCCTCACGGTGATTGTGAGGATGCAGGCACTACATGCTGTTTTTAGGAGTGCTGGTTGGCCACTGCATTAAGTGCTCAACCCTGACTTCTTATGACATTCAAACCTAATACTATAATTAGAGGTCACCTTCCTATGTACCTGAAATTTAGAATTGGGAATTGCTAGGCTCTAGCTATTCTATTGCTTTGTGTTCAAGTAAAAAGATGTTATTTCCACTACAATTCATAATTTACCTAAATAAGCATGGTACATTAAAGAAAAAAACAGCTAACCCTTCCCTTCCTTGCACAGAGACATAACCCTGCAGAAGTAGGGCAGGGAGGCGGGGCGGGGGTGGCTTACCCGGCGGCATCTGCAGCAGGGAATTGGGGATGAGGCACAGAGGTAGTTGGAATATTTGTGAGGCTAAATACATTGTGCGGATATATTGAGTAAAATAAGCAAATACGTTGAAGTTTATGGCAGCCAGTTTTCTCAGTAAGGAGAAATTTATATGTATGGAAAGGGATAGGCTGGAAAGAAACTGGAAGTGACAGACTGGAATTAGATTTATTGGTTTGAAGTAATGGGTTTTTATGTAGATGTAGAAGTAGCGATGTGTATTTGGCGTATCAGTGTATGTGTATGTTATGTATGTGTGCACAGGTATTGTCCAAGTCTGTCTACTGAAAAGATTTAGAAGTAGTGTCAGAGCTGGGCATGGTGGCGCATGCTTGTAATCCCAGTACTTGGGAAGCTGAGACTGGAGGACCCAGGTTCCTGGCCAGCCTCAGCTACTTAGTGAGGCCCTCCTTCAAAATGAAGAATAAAAAATAGGGCTGGGGGTGTAGCTTGGAGGCAGAGTGCCCCTGGGTTCAATCCCCAGTACCAAAAAAAAAAAAAAAAAAAGAAAAAGGAGTGTCAGCCCCTTAGTTGGGAGCAGACTGTGTCCAGATCTTGGTTTCTTTCTTTCTTTCTTTCTTTCTTTCTTTCTTTCTTTCTTTCTTTCTTTTTCTTTTCCTTTTCCTTTTCCTTTTCCTTTTCCTTTTCCTTTTCCTTTTCCTTTTCCTTTTCCTTTTTCTTTTTCTTTTTCTTTTTCTTTTTCTTTTTCTTTTTCTTTTTGCAGTATCAGGGATTGAACCCAGGGGCATCTACCTCCGAGCTACATCCTTAAGGGGACATGTCAAAAGACATAGTAGCCTGCTTGAAGGAGCTACTACTGCACAAATTTAGGATGATTTGAGCATTAACGTACTAATGAGAATATTGGATACAAACTTGTTGGGTTAGAGAGAATGAGAATGAATGTGTGTGTATATGTATACATATATACAAGAAGAAAGGAGGGTTGGGAGAAATCTCTAGAAATGATGGAGGGGAATAAAACCAGTGATCAGTATGAAGATAGGGACAGGAAACCCCCGAGACATGAGAGACAGGAAGAAGAGGGAACTGGCTTAACAAATGAGTTCCACCCTCTTTAAAGCTGTGTATTTTCTTGAGGGACAGAAACAGATTATTTTTAAGCTCTTACTTTGTGTTTAAAACAAGCCTTTGCAGATAGGTTTTCCCTTTTATAGTCTACATTTATCAGACTCCCATCCCTCTAGGAAAGAAAAAACCCCACTTTTCTACCGTTTTTCCATTCTTAAGACCCTTGTTCACCCTTTTCATTGTAGGGAGGAGAGAGGAGAAATTTCAATAGTAATTTTCTATCTCAGCTCTTCCACAGTTTCACATCAGCAGTTTTTCAGTATTAATACAATTACTTTTGAGTCTCGATGAAAGAAATGTCCAGAAACTCAGTAGTGCTGACTCATCACCGTCCCTAGGTAATCTCGTCACTTCACCCTGCATATCCGTTTTCAGTGTAGCTGCTTGACAGATATTGGCATACCACGTCTCCCGGGTTTCAGAAATGTGATTTGTCTCTTCAGGTATCAAAGATGTTATTTGTAGGTGAGATTTCTTTTTCCCTTCTTCAGGAAAGAAATATAGTTTTCAAGTGCAGTTACCACAACCTGGAAAAACGGACACTCCTGTTTATTAGTTTGCAAAAAAGAATAAAGATTTGCAGACTCCTAGGGCTCAGACAGATCCCTAGTATAATAACAACTTGAGTCAGGTTGGCTGTTGCAGAAAACATACTTCCTAGGTAGAAATTTTATGGCCTATTCTTTTTTTAAATGTTAAACTCAATAATAGTGTGAGACCTGAAGGCAGGAAATTTTATGTTGAGTAGTAGAATTATTCATGGTGTTAGAAAGTTTCAAAAGCACATAGCTTCTGGTTATGCTACTCTATTAGCTATTTTACCAACATTTTTCCTCTTTGAACAAAGAATTGGGATATTTTGACAAATGTATAAAACATCCTACAAATTTAATTACGGTTATCCAGAGACCTTAAAATGTACGTGAAAAAGTTCATGAGAATTTGAAATTTACTTGTGTGTGTGTGTTTTATCTATTTCAGACACGGAATCGATTTGAAGGAACACGGTCAGAAGTTGAAGAACTTATGAACAAAATCAGACAGAATCCCAAGGACCACAAACGAGCAAGTCAGTTTACAGAAGAAGGCTACCTGTATGTGCAGGAAAAAAGTAAGAGGCCCTCAAACATTGGTTGAGTGGACGGTTAAAAATCCAGTTTCAGTCGGCCCTCTGTATCTATGGATTCTACCAACTGCAGGTTGACAATATTTGATAAGATGAAACCACTGCATCTGTACTGAACATGTAGAGACTTTCATGTCATTAATTCCTCCAGAATACAGTCTAATGACTCTTTACATATCACTTACGTTGCGTTAGGTATGCTAAGTAATCTAGAGATGATGTAATGTAGATGGGAGGACATGCATAGGTTATATGCAAATACTGTGCAATTTAATATAAGGGCCTTGGGCATCCCAGGGTTTTGGTATCTGTGGGGGATATTGGATGCCCTGGAACCAAGACCCCACAGATGGTATTTGAAATGCTTATTATAACTACTGTGGCATTTTGGGGAGTTATTCCCACCATGTTCTTGCCCTTTCCTATCCTGATGACATATTTTGCACGGTTGGGGGTAACACGCTGCTGCTCCAGAGAGGGCAGAGAGATTAAGAACAGCTGTGAGCCCCCTGCTCTCCAGCCATACCACGAGACTGTCCTCCGCACTGTGCCCCTAGGAACGGGTTAGCCAGGGAGCCACGGCTGAAAGGACAGCAGAGTTAGGTTAGTATTCTCTCTTTCCTTCTGTTCCCTCTCCCCTGTCCTTATCACCAACACACATACACACGTTTATATATACATCCATACCCTCCCCTGTCTATAACACTGCCTCTCCCCATGTTAAGGTGAAGGGGGCATCTTTCTCCTCTTCCATCAAACCACTTCTGTCCACACCAAACTCAGATAGTGTGTTGTTGGTAAGATTACCAGGAAGACTGCAGATGGCTATTAAATATATTTCAGCATGGCATTCTTACTCATTTTACAGGGTTTTTAGTTTTGTTGCTGTCTGAGGCCATTTTGTGTTGCTATAACAAAATACTTGAGGCTGCATACTTTATAAAGAAGAGAGGTTTATTAGGTTCATGACCTTGGTGGCTGGAAAGGGTTTCCGGGCAGCCTCACTTTATCATAGCCGACGTGCATGCGAGCTAATCGGGTCCTATGAGAATCACATTAATCCCTTCCGAGCGGGTGCCCCAGGAACTAATCATCTCTTCAGGGCCACACCACCTCAACACGGTTGCATCTTGGACCACGCTTTCCGCACGTGACTCTTTGGGGGACAAACCATAGCAGTCACTGTCTTTACTGAATATGCAACACCTTTGGGGTCCTTACTTGGAAAATTAAGCAGACCAGGTCTCTTTCAAACTTTTAAGTGTTTGTTCTCATTTTAGCAGCTAAGCTCTTCACACTTAATTCTTCAATGATGGAGCAAAGTTGCTACTTGGTAGAAAGGATGGGAATATGCAATATTCCTATATTTTCTATTTTCTTCCCTCCTTATCCTGACCTGCACTTGGAGTGCTTTATGACTTTCTTTTCATTTGTCGAGCGTGACTGATGGACGGGACTTTTGTGCTGACCAGGTTAGTAGTGGGTAGGACTTGGGAGCAGTTCCGTGCTCTCCGTGCTTTGACTCAGAGCTCACAGTACGTGTAACCTGCAGGTCTGTGTGCTGTTACTACTCACCCTCATTTAATCTAAAATGCCAGACCTGGCCCATCGGGAAGAGCAGTTGTACAGCACAACAGGACTCTGCGTTTCTCTCAGACTTTGATCATCTCAATCCCAATTTTAAAGGTTGAATTTGAAAGAATTAAATGAAAATCCAGGATAGAATCATGAGAGTGTTAGAATTCTTTGTATAATATGCACAAGTGAAAATCACAGGAAACCTTAGTTTTTAGATTCTTAATTCTTGCTAAACTTATGGGCTTTGAGAGAAACTAGGCTGAAACTAGACAGGGAAGGGGGAAAATCAATTTTAGTGGCTAAATTCTTTTTACTTTGGTGGCTTTCTTATATTTACTGTAGGCCAGGCATTGTGTGAAACGTGTGTGTGTGTGTGTGTGTGTGTGTGTGTGTGTGTGTGTGTGTTACTGGGAATTGATCCCAGGGGCATTTTATCTCTGAGCTACACCCCAGCCCTTTTTTGTTGTTATTTTCTTTTGAAACAGGGTCTTGATAGGTTGCTGAGCATTTTGCGAAATTGCTCTCAAACCTGCGATCCTCCTGTCTCAGCCTCCCAAGTACTGGGATTGCAGGTGTGTGCCACCACGCCCTGCGATGCTAACTCTTTATATGCTAATTCATTTAATTCATAAAGCAGTGCTAGTATTACCTCATTTATCCATGAGAAAATGGTTGCAGAGGTCACAGTGTTCCTAGAACATACAGCCACTAAATGCCGGAGTTGGGAGTCCGAATCTGAAGGCTGCTTGGTTGGTGCCCTGTATGTCAGTTACCAGGAGGTATGACAGGTGAACCAGGGCATCATTAGCCACTGTGCTCAGAGCCGCTGAGTAGAATCTGGGGTACGAGGAGGGAAAGGTGGCTTAATTAGTGGGAGGGCCTTAGTATTTGGTTTAGAGACACTGATTTGAAGTTTGGCTTTATAATTTCTCAGCTATTTGGTTGAAACTTAAGCTTCTGTGGATAAAAAAAGACAATAATATGCCATGTCCTCCTTGAGAGTTTTTTTTTCTTAAATTAAATGAACTATCTGAACCAAAGAACACAGTATAAGCACTGTAACACAAACCGCAGTGGTTCCCAGATTCAGATCCTTGGACTAATGGTGGTCTGAGATGAAATCTGTTGTGGTCTGGTAGCCCCTCTCAGCTCTTTCCCCCTCTGAGATAATGATAACGGGGTTAGCTTTCCCTGAAGTGAAATGCACTGTTTGTAAATGAGCTCCTTTTCCTCCTGACTTTGTCCTTGGTTTGCAGGTGTAGAAGCGTTATCTGTTTTATTGTGTACAACATTATGGTGATTGCTTTTTTATGTGTCTTTATTATTAAAAGAAAAAATTGTCAACTTTTGTTGGGCCTAAATTTGGATTTAAGATGATTGAACTTTTTTTTTCTTTTTGGTCCTGGGGCGTGCACTCTACCACTGAGCTGCACTCCCAGCCCTGATGATGAGACTTCACTGCCATGGAAAATTCCAGATGCTACGTACCCCTGACACAGACCACTGACCGTTAAGAGATCAGAGAGTCAGAATGTTAGCTTACTGACAAGAGTTCAAAGGGGATTCCGAGAATGTTCTGGTGCAAGTATGGTTTGCTCGCCCCTATTGAATCTTACATTCCTTATTCTTCATACTTATTATTATTCTTCCTCCTCCCCCACTCTCTCACTCTCCAGTGCTGGGACCAAGCCTCAGGGCCTCATGCAGACTGAGCCAGCACTCTACCCCCCAGCCATGCGCGCTTTATTTGCAGAGCTTAGGTTTCCATTATCAGTAAGGACAGCTGCTGACCAGCTGTTAGTGGGTTGACAGCACTGCGTGGGTTTCTAGATTTTTCCCCCCAGCACTGTAATTCTACAGTTTTCGTCATTTTGAGAGGCAACAATTGAATCTAAAACCATCCTGTACATTAAATGGAACTTTTGAAATCCTTGTGAACTTTTAATACCTAAAAACAAAGAATAGAGCTTACAATTAAGCGATTTTTTGGTATAGCTGTTGGTTTTTCTAGCATACCTTTTAAAAGAGTGTATCTTTAAATCACTTCCGTTTTGCTGAAAATGTCTTAGACTCTTATCTCCAAGTATCTCTCTGGGCACTTTTATTTGCCCTTTTATTGCTGATTTGTTTCATGGAGCTGTATTAGTTGCTATTGACTGGGTTTTTCTTCTTTAATCATGTGCGCAGAGCCCTGCATATCTGTTTATGTACGAGGAAAAACGTGAAGTTCTGTTTTTTGTTGAAGGGCCTGCTCCATTTGGTTCCAGTTGGGTCAAACACTACTGCATGTATCGGAAAGCAGCCAAGAAGCTCAACATGATCCCCTTTGAGCACAGATCTGGGGGGAAACTCGTAAGTATTTCATTTTGCTCTTTCTGTTCTATGTGAGAGCTATTCTTTGGGGGTGTCTTTTTTTTTGCGGTACTGGGCATGGAATCCAGGGGCATTCTACCTCCGAGCTACACCCCCTGCCCTATTTTTTATTCTTTATTTTGAAACAGGCTCTCACCAAGTTGCAGAGGGCCTCACTAAGTAGCTGAGGCTGGCGCGAACCCGGATCCTCCTATCTCAGCCTCCCAAGTACTGGGATTACAAGCGTGCGCCACCATGCCCAACTTGCGGGGTGTCATTTTAATGGTTTCTTTTCTAAACCATAGTTTTCTACTTTGTTTTTAGGATTAAAATCTTTGTTTTCTTTTGTTTCTAAATGGGCCAGAAAACAGGGCCATTCTTGTGTTTTCTGAATTGCATCATTGGTCTTTACAGTCATTTTATTTTATTTTTTTATAGAATAGTAGCATCTTTTTATGTCACTGTTTTTGGAAGGTAAAGATAACACGTGCCTAAGCTTTTGTGACTCATTGGTCCCCCAAAGTTTTCACAGGAGGTTGTCTGTACGTTCACATACCGAACATTCACATACTGTGCGTTCACAGCCTAAAAACACTGTCTAGTGTTCTGCAGTGAATTTCACTCTTTGAGGGAAACATACTGCATTCTCATGTAGGTATCCCCCATTCAGCCAACTCCTCCTCCCAAAGCAATAAACAGCAAAGCAAAGCATGCGAGCAAGATGGGGCGAGCCGGCCTCAGTTGGCTGTGTAGGAAAGGTGATCTCTATAGTGTTGAAGTAGAAGTTGCGCTCACAGTGGTAGCTGATGGTCTGGAGACAACTCTTCCCCCAATACTGAACATAGCTGGCCACACAGCTTAATTTTTTATTTTCAAATTTATGTTTATTTATTTATTTGGCCTAGAATTTATTTATTTTGGCTGCACATTTTTTATTTTATTGGTACTGGGAATTGAACCCAGGAGCATTCTGCCTCTGAGCTACACCCCAGCCATTTATTTATTTATTTATTTTATTTATATATTTATTTTTGCGGTACTGGGGATTGAACCCAGGGGCATTCTACCTCCAAGCTACACTCCCAGCCCTATTTTTTATTCTTTATTTAGAAACAGGGTCTCACTAAGTTGAGGAGGACCTCACTAAGTAGCTGAGGCTGGCGGTGAGCCTGTGATCCTCCTGTTTCAGCCTTCCAAGTACTGGGATTACAAGTGTGCACCACCACGCCTGGCTCACACTAGCCCTTTATAATATATATATTATTTTGAAACAGGTTCTTGCTAAGTTGAAGAGGGTCTCACTAAGTTGCTGAGGCTGGCCTCATACCTGTGATCTTCCTGTCTGAGCCTCCTAAGTACTGGGATTGCAAGTGTGTGCCACTGTGTCTGGATTTGGCCACATGTTTTATGAAAGCAGGTTCATTCATTGCTTGTTGGATGGATGGGTACTCAAGCTCACTTTTATTTACATATACTTTGCTTCGGCCTGAAAAATATTTAAAGCAAATTGTAATAAAGCGCATTTATATAATAATGAAATAGACACGACAAAGCAGGTCACAGAGAAGAGGAGGAAGCAAGGGTATGGGAGGTGGGTGGGGTTGAGCCTGAGCATCGGCTCCAGTCTGAGTTTTTGTCAGAGCTAAGACAAGTCCAAGACATTTCTGCTCAGTGATATCTTTATAGCTTAGATTCCAAATAATAATAGCAATAATAAGTAAATTTTAGAATATAATTTTATATTTTGAATATTTATACATTTGGATGTTTAAAATATTATTTATAGATCCTCATATTTTAGAATATATTAAAGTATTCTAGAAATGTGTACTCAGACTTCTTGTAGTGGCTCTTGGCCGAGTTGTTCTTTATTATAATTTTGCATCGTTTCTTTCTCCTATCTTCTATCCTCTTTTTAATGCTCTTTAGGGAGGATGGGAGATATAATGGTAGTAAAAAAATAAAAACAAAGATAAACTCAGGCTGACTTACTTAGAAAGGAGAGAACCTGCATAAATCGAGGGGTTCTAACTTTATATTATAATACCTGATTTAGGACCCGTAATGTACCCTTAGGTTGATCCAGATGGAATTGCAATTTTTATAGGTAAAAAATGGTCACATAATGAGTAGTACATATGGTATCACATAATCTGAAATTAAAACAAAGTTTCATTCTTGAAAAAGAGTACATTAAGAGAATAACATATCTGGCATCTGGAGACAGTGCTGTTAATCTACCTGAAGTCTGGGTTAATGTTGCTATAATCAGCAAGATCTAGAAGACCTTTAGGAGCAGGACAGTGGCCAGAAATGGAAGGTTCTAGATTCTAAATAGTGTTTAAATAAACAAGTTTGAAAGAAAATAGGGTAAAGAGAAGGGACTTAAAATCTTGAACCTGGGTTCCCCCGGGATAGGCGGCCCAGTGTGCACATGCTCGTGTCGTAGTTTTCTGAGCACATTTCTGCTTCCTTGCAGGGGGATGGAGAGGTGTTCATTTTGAAAGACTGTACCAAAAGGCACACAGACTCCATTGACAGAAGGTTTTGTTTTGACATAGAAGCTGCTGACCGGTGAGTTTTTGGAATGATTGGATGTGATGAAAGAATCATTTTAAAATATGATTAAAAAAATAGAGAGTGATCACAACTGTAATTTTCACGGCCGGAAAGAGTGCAATCTTGCTACATTTCCAAGCTGTGTATCCACCGTAGGCCATTTAGTCTCAGACACTACGTTTAGCTGTGGAGTGACGGCTTCATCTTGGCTGAAATTTATTGTCGTTCTAACCTGTTATCACTTAAAAGAATAACCTCGGGGCCTTTCATTGTTGATCTACATCTAATTTGTGTCCGGAAGAGGACGAGAGCGAGGAAGTGGGTGGTGATAGCTAATAATGCAGACCCATGTTCATTTTGGCGTATGTGAATTTCCAGTGCATGTACTCTGTAGGTGATGGAGGGTCTTAGCAAACCCTTTCTGTGTTTTCTAAGACTGGGTATTTTTTTCTCATTCTATGACTTTTAGTCCTTTAGTTCTGTCAGAGAGGAGGATGTAAAAGAAGAAAAAAGTTCATCCGTCCATTTTTGTGTCCTTTTGAATTACTGACTGGACAGTGAATCTTTGCCAGCCCTGATTTTGGCCACAATGGTTTTTACATAAGGCTCTTTTATGTTTGCCTAATAAAAATTTATAAAATGGGATTTTTTTTAAAAGACAAAATTTCAGTTCAGTTCAGAGCGCAAAGAAGACGAATGATTGCTGCTGCTTCTTAGATGATGTAGCTGAGCCTGTGGAGTTAGTACACAGAGGGAAGGTCCCTTCTTCACTTTCTAGTAAATGAACTGAAGACCAGGCACATGAAAATGTGCCCTTAAGCACTGAGATAAGTTTGTCACTACCATGAAGGAAAAGTAGGTGAATAAGCATTTTGCCAAGACCGTGAAAGAAAGTCTGTATAAGAGAGGTTACATTTTAAGTCAATAAGAACTTGTTGAAAAACTTAAAGAAGAGATTCAGTCTATATTGTACAACTCCAGCATACACCCATAGTTAGATTTGATTAGTCCTAAGTGCAAGGGTTCTGAATTTTTGTCTGTTTTTCTCATTTGGTCCTTACCACACCTGTATCAGGTAGATGTTAACCTCTCCATTTTTTTGGTAAGAAACTGAAACAGAGAGTGGTTGAGTCTCTGAAGGTCACGTAGCTACTGAGTGGAAGAGCTGAGTTTTGAACCTCTGTGTTCTGCCTCTAGAGGCTGAGCTCTTAACCATTATGTTATGTGCCTCAGCAGATCACCTGAGCTGCTCAGGGTGCTTCCTAAATAGTCAACCAAGGAGAGTCCGCAGCATGTTAAATGAGGTGAATGTGATTTGTTTTGTAAGCAGGTACTTCTAGTACTCTCGCGTAATGCTTAATGTGATTTATAAGCCAGGCATGGTGGTGCTCACCTGTAATCCCAGTACTTGGGAGGCTAAGACAGGAGGATCGCAGGTTCAAAGTCAGCCTCTGCAACTTAGTGGGACTTCCAGCAACTCAGTGAGACCCCGTTTCAAAACAAACAATAAAAAAAGGCTGGGGTGTGTCTCAGAGGTAGAATGCTCCTGGGTTCAATCCCCAATACCAAAAAACAAGGTGTTTTGTATTATTTCGGATTGACCCTGTATATTCTGTGAGACCTTGATCATGCCAGATGCTTTTCAACCACCATGATCCTTATTGTGATTGAAACCACTCTCTACCCTCATGAAGAGTGATGAGGGATGAATCTGGGGTTATTTTCACTAATAAAGGATAAAACCTTGTAAGGAGACACTCATAACTGGGGAGGAACTTAAAGGTGATCTGTTCTAGTGGTTTTTCAAACTGCTTTATAGGCAGACCCTCTTTTCAAGGAAAATTTTATATCTATGCATATATAAAACAAAAAATTTCTCTTATCAAAGAGGGGAAGAGAGCCTGGGTCCCTTCCCTTTCTGCTTCCTTTTTCTTGCTGTATTTCTAATCTACTTCTGTCAAGACCCAGAGCTCCTCTGTGGGAACTCCTGGCCAGGGGCCTCGTCTAGTCTAGATGGTTAGAGAAATGAGAGGACCCGCTGTCTCCATTGATAACTGAAGGGTTATTTGAAGTCAGCTGGGAGTGAGACTCGTTGCAGGCAGAGTGAGCAGGTAGATGTGGAGTCCTGGAGACAGGAGAGGGCCTGACTCATTTGAGGATCCTGGAGACTCCCAGCAGAGAGCCCGGGAGAGGGAGGTGAGGCATGAGATGGGCCTGGGCCTGAAGTTGAGGCTTCCAGCTCAATGCATTGAGTGCCTTTGAGCCTCGCAGTGAGTGACAGAATCATATTTATATTTCCTCAAAGCTCATTCTGGCAGAGCAGAGAAAGGTTTGGAGATTTTTAGAGGTAAACGACCAGGAGCAGAGGGTGAAGGAGGAAGGTTTCTGCCTTGACCAACTAGACCGTTCCACTTGCCAATGTGGAAATCCAGGAGGGCTCAGGAGGAGAAGATGCTGAATTCAGATTTGATTTTTTTGAGTTAGCTTGCTGTAGATCTTTGAAAAGAAACCCCGTGGGGAGTTTGGTACAGCGCTTGACAGCTACCGTGGGGTTCGACTTGGCGTTTGCCTTCGCCCTCTTGGAGCTCACGATCTGTTGACTTCCATTGTACCAGTGATCTGTTCAGGTTCTCTCACATCTCTTGGTCCTCTGCTTCCGCCATTGCTCCTTAAACTGTTTCATTCAACATTCTTGTTGCTATAATCCCAAACAACTGACCACACAACTCAGACGAAAGAAGATTTAGTTGCTCAGAGATTTCTAGTTGAGTCCATGGGAGACTGGGGTATGTGGATCTCAGGGCATGGCGACAGGAAGGAGAGACCCTCTGCTCTCACATCGTGGAGGCCGGAAGCAAGCAAGGGTTTTCAAAGACAAAAGCACAGTCCCTAAGGCCACACCCCCTGGGACCGCCTCCTCCAGCCACACCCCACCTGCCTAGGTTACCACCCAGTAAACCCATCACAATGGGTTTATCCACTGATGAGACTACAACCCTCATGACTTAATTACATCAACTCTGAACATTTTATACATGATCCCTTCAGGGGACATTCTATGTCCAGCCATAACTCTATACCATTTCTGTGGTTCCTTTTATTTCTTTCTGTTTCTGTCCATTTTCATGGTTTCACCCTCAAAAATCTCTCTTCATATGATCTGTGTTTTTCTTCCTTTTTTCTATGCTTTGAATGTATGACCTGTGTTTTTCTTTCATTTTTTTTCTATGTTTTGAACTGCTTCTAGAATTCCTAGCTGTTTATATGGTCATCTCCAATTGTATCCTTTATATGATTGTTAGTAATTTCAGCATCACTGTAGAGGATCCTTCTAGCACTTTGCTTCTTGACACCTTGACCTTCAGTGACCTTGCTCTGTCCTACACCTCAGCCATCTCTCCCGTGGTCATTTCTTGGACCTTGTTATTATATGGAACCACAGTCTCTTGGCGATCTGGGTCGCAAGCCTTTCTTTTTCTGATACCACCTTATGTCCACCCCTACTTTCTTTTTCCTGGTAAGTACCCTTAGATTCCTCAATATAGGCCTACAGCCAATTGATCCCACTATTTGTCAGCCTCCCCTATGCCCAAACTTCTGTCGTTAGTTTGGATTTCCTAGCCAGTCATGGTCACCCCCTTTCAGTACTGCTAACTCTGTCCCTCATGACTGTATTCGTTTGTACAGCCCTGACTTCAGTAAGGTTCCATTCCACCGGCTCTCTCTCTAGAGGGGCACAGTTGTCACATTGACTCGGATTCACTGGGATCACTCCAGATGCACGACCACTGGCCTCCAACAGGCCATTTATGCCAACCAGCTTGTGTTTCCGTAGTTCCTTCATTCTCCTAGTTGACGAATATTTCATATTCTCCTTTCTCTTTTAGTGCCCTAGTCTGCCTGCCTTTCCTGATGACTTTGTGTCCCATCTTGTTAGGAAAACAGAAGTGACAACAAGAAGCCTTTGCTGCAGTGTAGACCCATTTCCATCGTCAAGGCTCCGATCCCCTGCCTGCCCTCCCCTAGCCTGTGAGCTCTGTGTTGCTGGGACCAGCCTTCTGGTCAGCTCCTCCACTCCTTCTACCCTCTTTCCACTGCTGAATAATACTGCTCAGGCAGCTCTTCCTTTTCTTTTATTTTGTTAGCATTGTTTCTGCCTCCCATCAGCATACAAAATGCTCTTATTTCATCCATCTTAGAAAAAACTACCACTGTCACCATGAAACCACCCATTGCTTTCTTCTCTTGCCCATTTCTTTCCTCCCATAAACAGCGGAATTCTTCAAAAAGCTGTTATGTATATAGTCTCATGTTTCTTTTCTCCGGTTCTCCCTTGAGCTCCCCCCCCCCCCCGGGCCTTGGGCGCCACCTCTCCTCTATGGCTCCTTCTGTGCAGGTCCTCAGTGGTCTCCAGGTTGCTGTGTCCAGTGGGGAATTCTGGGCAGTCATGCTCTTACCCAGCGACAGCAGCATCTGACGTGGCCTGTCACCCTTCTCCATGACGCACTCGCTTCACTTGGTTCACAGACATCACTCTCTGATTTTCCTCCCTCTGCCTTGGCTTCTTCATTTTCTGCATTCCTTCCCCAGTTCCTCTTTTCCCAACCCTCTCGATGTTGGAGCTCGCTAGGGCTCAGTACTTAGATCTCTCCTCTCTTTACCTTGTGATCTAGTCTGGACTCATATTTTTTTAAAAGGATATTTCAGGTTCATTTTAACTTTTAAAAATTACACCTTTTATTTTGAGATAAGTGTAGATTTACATGCAAATCTAAGGAATCATACAGACTAATCCTGGGTACCCTTTATCCAGCGTCCCCCAATGGTAACTTCTTGAAAAAGGATAGCACAACCTCACAGCTAGGATATTAGAATTGTTACAGTCAAGATACAGAACATTTCATTTACCATAAGGATCTCTCAGGTTCTTCTTTTATTTTTCTTTATTTTAACTTAACTTTTTACTTTTTAAAGAATAATTATTAATGCATATTAGTTCTATAGATTAATGGATCTCACTGTCAAATTTCCACACATGTATGTATCATGCTTTGATTGTATCCCACCTCCCTGTGACCCTCTCTCACCCTCTCATTTCTCCCCACTCCTCCTGGTCCTCTTTCCTTTCTCTATAGTTCCCTACTCCTTTCAGGTCTTTCTGTGTGTGTGTGTGTGTGTGTGTGTGTGTGTGTGTGAGAGAGAGAGAGAGAGAGAGAGAGAGAGAGATAGAGAGGGAGAGAGAGAGAGATACACTTGTCTTTCTTTGCCTCCACCTCATAATTTTAAGTGTCATCCATACATTGGTATCTCTCAAATTCATTATCTCTTCCCTGAACTCCTGTGTCTTACATAAGCTGCCTACTCGATACTGTTTCCAGGTGTATAATAGGCATTTCAAAAGTGTAGAGGTCAGGGGACATTGGTTGGTTTTTATAAATTTTTGAAGATTTTTTTTTTCTAGGTGCTGCTGGGGATTGAGCCCAGGCCCTTATACAGGTCAGGCAAGAGCTTTACCACTTACCTATACCCCCAGCCCCTGAGAATGTTTTTTGGGGAAAGTAGACTGTGTGATCCAGCATTTTATATGGGTATATAAATTCGATGTTACCACATAAACACTAATGTATCATATGAATACTTTTCAAAGTATATGCTTATTGTAAGTCTTACCTTTTCTAAAGCTCTTTGATTAACTTGGAAAATTATTTGTAATGTTCATAATTACTCTCTTAATGACTTCCTTGAGTCTTAAGAATCAAGCTACTTTTTTTGTTTTTAGTTACGGACTCTTACTGTTTTTGGATTATTTTCTCATTTCTAAATAGGGACATAGATGTTTGTGTTTGCTGTAACCAGCAGATAGTGTTGGGGGGCCCTTGGTTGCTGGGTGGAGCCACCCTCACTGTCAATGTGCTTCCCACTCGGGAAGCAAAAACTAAGGGGGTTGGGGTAAGGGTTGAATATACATTGAGATGTCTGATTCTGGAGATTCAAAGGCTTTAATTAGTGAGAAGTTTGAATGAAATAGTTTGTCTATTTCTCTGATTCCTGGCCAGGTAGCCTACTAGGAATTTTAAATAATTTGTTGTCTATTAGATTATGAATTCCATGAGAGTAGGGAGCCTGTCTCTCTTCTCAGTAGTTACTGCAGTAGCAAATGTAATGCTTTGTGTATGGTGGACATTTACCAAATTTGTACTGGATTAGACAAAATTGAATTGTTGCTCAGAAGTGATAGGACTGGGATTAGATTCAATCAAGCAACTGTCAGTCAGCTGTCCTTTTCTTCCACACCACACTGCTACAGCGTGAGCTCCAGTGTTTTTATTCTGCTTAAAGAAAAAGAATTTTAACCCGTTTAGGAGTGTGTGGATAGTGTAAACGGGCTCTGATGGAGCTTGTACCGAGTTCCTTTTGGGACCTTTTGTATAGCAATTTTACAGCTGATTGCATCTGTTTAATATAAATAAAATTTGTCTGCTTTCCAAGCATCCAGCTTTACTGATTTTTTTCTTATGTAAGAAGAGCAGTCAGGTAGCATCGTGACCATAGGTAGATACATAGTAAGCCGTAAAGTGGAGCCTGGGCTTGGCTTTGATCTGTGTAGATTTAAGTCAAAAGTTTTCAATTAATTGTGGCCTTATTTCAGATCAGGTCTAGTTGGACATAACAGAAAGAGTCAACATGGCTTAAATTGTGTCAGAGTTTATTTTTTCCCTTGTTTGGGAAGCTGGAGGCAGCTAGATCAGGGTGGATGTAGGCTCCTCAGCGCAAGATCTTGCTTCCTTGTGGGCACAGCTCATCTTCCCAGGTACCTCAGGTTCAAGAGGAGGGCTCCTGTTTATCATAGAGTGCTGGCTTTCATTGTAGGAACCTTTTCTAGAGGTTGCAAACACTATTTTTTTTTTTTTGTGGTATTGGGGATTGAACCCAGGGGCATGCTACCTCCAGGCTACACCCCCAGCCCTATTTTTTATTCTTTATTTTGAAACAGTCTCACTAAGTTGAGGAGGGCCTCACTAAGTAGATGAGGCTGTCCGCAAACCCGGATCCTCCTGTCTCAGCCTCCCAAGTACTGGGATTACAAGTGTGTGCCACCATGCCCTGCTGCAAACACTACTTCTGCTCACACACTGCTGGCCCCGATGGTGTTAATGTGGTTACATCTAGTTGCACGGGAGGCTTTTAAATCCTTAGGCTAGAAAATTGCTGTCTTGTTTCCAACATCCATGTGCTGTTCTAATACTTAGGGCATCTGTTACTGACAACAGAGGGGAGAATGACTAGTGGGGAGCAGGGTGGGGACCCACGAACCATTCCTGTGCTATCAGTTGTCAGCTGGGTGTACACTTCATTGTTTTTCTCCCTCAGTTCACTCAAAAGTTACTTTGAATATTTGCTCAGTTAAAAAGCAGCATTTAAGAACATGTACTAAGAACACCATTAAAAAATCCTGCAGAATGGGAGAAAATATTTGCAAATCACATCTGATAAAGAACTACTTCTTTATAAAAAAAGTCTTATAACTTAATAAAAAGAGGCATAGCCAGGCATGGTAGCACACACCTGTAATCCCAGTACTTGGGAGGTTGAGACAGGAGGATCGCAGGTTCTTCGAGGCCAGCCTCAGCAACTTAGTGAGGCCCTCCACAACTTAGTGAGACCCTGCTTCAGAATAAAAAATAAAATGAGGCTGGGGTGTAGCTCAGAGGTAGAATGCCTCTGAATTCAATCCCCAGTAACACACACACACACACACACACACACACACACTGCATAAAATTTAAAATGGACCAAAGATGTAAACTAGACATTTTCCAAAGAAAATATACAATTGGCAGATGAGCAACATTATTAGTCATTAAGGAGATGCAAATCAAAACCTACAGTGAGATACTACTTCAGATCCACTAGAATGGCAAATAAATAAAAAGCCAAATAATAGCAGGTATTGGCGAGAGTGTGCAAACATCATGCACTGAGGGTGGGAATTTAAATGGTACACCTGCTTTGGAAAATAGTCTGACAGTTCCTGAAAAGTTAAACATAACATTGCATCTGACTCAGAAATTCTATTCCTAGCTCTCTCTCTCTCTCTCTTTCTATATATATATTATGTATATATCACACACATACACACATATATAAGTATATAAAAATATAAAACATGTTAAATGTATATCCATGCAAAAACATATATATTAGTATTTATAGATGCATTATTTATAATAGCCAAAAGGTAGAGACAACCCAAATGTGTATATGCTGATGAATAGATAAAATGTGATATCTCCATATAATGAAAAAATGATTTAGCGATTAAAAGGAAGAACTAGTCCATGCTACAGTGTGGTTGAACCCTGAAAACATTACGCTGACTGAAAGAAACCAGTCAGCCATAAAAGACTATATGTTAGATTATTCCATTTACACATAATGTTCATGACAGGCAAATCTATATAGAGAAGGAATCAGTGATTTTCCAGGTCTGGGGGTTTTGGAGGGATTGGTAGAGTGATGGCTAGTGAATATGGGTTTCTTCCCCATGGGGCAATAAGTTGTTCTAAAATTGATTTTGGTGCGGGTTCCGTAAGTCTGTGAGTATATGAAACGCTACTGAATTGTGCACTTGAAGTGAGTCAATTTTATGGTGTGAATTATACATCAGTCAAGCTTTTTTTTTTTTACAAAAAGGAGCACAGCTACAAATAGAGAAATGCTTACCGTGACTAAAATAAGGGTCTTCAGTGAAGTAAATGTCAACCTTCACTGCTTCATGCCAACCACATTTCAAATGTCATGGGCGGCGAAATGACCATGCCACTCAGTCCAGGCCGGGAAAATGGTCTTTCGTACAGTCGTTTTGTCCACAGCAAACTGCAGCCTGTCAGGAGATACAGCCCTCTTCCCTGGAGGGAGCCGTCTCATAGCCCAGAAGTTCCTGCAGCACGTGCCCTGAGCTTCCTTAGCGCGCCTGCCCATGTGGCGTGGTGGGGTGACCCTCCGCGTTTGCTCCATCAGTAATTACCCTTTTGGGACGTCTCCCACACATCGCATTTAGGCACGGCTTGAAGAAAATGCTTCCCGCGTTGCTCTCATTAATCTGACATTTCAAATATTACCTGGGGTGTGATTTTCCCGAGTCCTAGTAGATCACTCTTGAAACCATGGGAGGATGCTTCTTGCTTTGATAATTTACCCGTTTAGATTTTTGTGAGGAGGACAAGGGGGTTGGGGAAGTCACCCATGTGTCTGAGGCATTAGGGGCTGTAGAACATTTTTTCACCAACCACTTCATTTAGCATCTATGTGCGCAGTACTGTACTGTTCACTTTAAAAGAGTTAAGAGCATGTTGTTTTCATGCAACCCAACTGAATAATAATAGGAATGTTTGTAATGCATTAACTGGAGTAATATTTGTATTTTATAGTGCATCTCACTCAGGCAACTGAACGATTGTTGACTGTGTTTGGCACTGAGGATACAAAAATAAACTCAAAGCTAAAAGGCCTGACCTTAATGGAATTCAGAGTAGGAGCATCACCAGAGACGGTTGATTCCATGAAGGATTCAGAAGAGTTTCCAGTTGTGGGGGGAGGGGAACAGAGCTCAGGATGGGCGGGGTCCTTGGCTTCAGGGACGGAAAATTTCAACACGTGCCAGTCAGAACTGTGGACAGAGATTTACTTAGGAACACAAGAAGTACACATTCAGTGGAGAAGGCGGCCCATCTCCGGAGTGAGAGACACGTTTTGGGGGTTCATAGATCTTCTTTAAAGGAAACTTGGTACAGGAAGGTACGAAAGAATGACAGTGATCTCAAGCTGCTTTGTGGGGTCTGGTCGTTTTCTGGATCCTAAGACTGATCCTGATCATGGTCTCCACCATCTTGATTAATAGATAAGCTGGGAAGTCCCCTAAATTATAGTTTTCTCAAGATATCATTTGTCTTGTTAATAGTGCACAGGGTAATTATAGATTTTTTTTTGGTTAACTTCAAAATTTACAGATTTCCCAAGAATTTGGGAGAAATAGACCTAGGAGAGAGAATTGGTTTGGGGAGTAAAGGTATCAGGAGCCTTAGTACCAGGCTTTTGTATTAAAGTTATATTTTCTACCTATTTCTTTTATTTCTTCTATCCTACCTCAGATGGGCTTATAAACATGAACCAGTTCAGAGGTCTAAGGTGTTAACAGAGCAAAGAAGCATCAGGGAGTGGTGCTGACTGGCAAAGTGTACTAGAGAAAGTGATTTTTAAATTGATTCTTTTCAGCTGGGCATGGTGGCACATACCTGTATTCCCAGTACTTGGGAGGCTGAGGCAGGAGGATCTCAGGTCTGAGGAGAGCCTCAGCAACTTAGGGAGGCCTTCAACAACTTAGTGAGACCCTGTTACAACAACAACAACAACAACAAAAGGATGGGGGTGTAGCTCAGAGGTAGAACACCTCTGGGTTCAATCCCTGGTACCACAAAAAGAAAAAAAGTTAAATAAATAAATTGACTCTTTTCATTTTCTTCTTTTTTTGTGGTGCTGGGGATTGTGCTCTGGGCCTCCGCCATGCTAAGCACACTGACCCTGAGCTACATCCCCAGCCCCTAAATTGACTCTTGAAGATTAGGTAACAGTTCAGAAATTGAGAGGAAGGGAGGCGCAAGGTGAAAGGAACCCAGTAAGTCCTGAGGGAACATGTTGAGATAATCCTTTGACCCAGAACTTCTCAACTGTGGGCTAGTGGACAGGGGCCATCTACGCTAACCTCCAGTGCACAGGACAGCCCTCTGCAACACACACCCTCTGCTCCCACATTCAGTAGTGCTACTGTTGACAAGTCCTGTTTTAAAGCATTTGGTAAGACTGAGATTCCGACCAATGTTTGTGGAATTGAATGAACAAATATTTGTTTTATATAAGTATGTAAATGTATGCATGAGGTATATATTTAAATTTAAAAAGCTTAATGGTACCTTAATCTGGATATTGTATAGGCAGTGAAGTAAAGCCAAATACAAAGGGTTCTGTGTGACTTTATCCTTTCAGAAATGGTGAGTCATTCAAGAATTCCGAGGTTCCCCTGGGGATGTAGCCCCGTGGTAGAGCGCTTGCCTAGCATGTGTGAGGCCCTGGGTTCAATTCCCAGTACTGCAGACACATGCATGCATACATGCCCAAGATTCCAGCCTAGAGAGAATAGATAAGGAAGTTGGGTTTTTTAATTTTTTGGTAATTTAGTTTTTAAAAATTTTCTTATACTTTTATTGGTGCATTATAGTCTCACATCTTGATGTAGCTCTTAGTGATGGTAACATACATGCATGCAGCACCTGGTGGGCTTTCCCCCGGCTTCCTCCCCACTCCCCCCTTCCCCATTGACATTGGTATTCTCACATATGTACATAATGTCAATGGAAGTGATTCCTTCATTGATCCTCCCTTTCCCCCCGCCCCTTCCCCTAGACCACCTCCTCCACTGGAGTTTCTCCTCCATTATTTGAAGTCCCTCTGGTGTCCTGATTGTTCCCTAGCTTCTGCATATGAGAGAAAACATATGACCCTTCACTCTCTGTGACTGGCTAATCTCACTTAATATAATGTTCTCTAGGTCCATCCATTTTCCTGAAAATGACATTATTTTATTCTTCTTTATTGCTGAGTAAAATTCCATTGTGTGTATATCCCACAATTTTGTAATCCATTCATCTGTTGATGGACATCTAGGTTGTTTCCATAATTTGGCTATTGTGAGTTGTGCTGCTATAAACATGGATAATATATATATATATATATTACTGTAATTTCCTGATTTTAGTTCCTTTGGAAAGATACCCAGGAGTGGTATAGCTGGGTCATATGGTAGATCCATTCCCAATTTTCTGAGGAATCTCCACACTGATCTTCATAGCAGCTGCACTAATTTTCAATCCCACTAACAATGTAGAAGAGTTCCAATTTCCCCACATCCTCACCAGCATTTATTATTGTTTGACCTCTTGATGATTGCCATTCTGATTAGGGTTAGATGGGATCTCAATGTAGTTTTGGTTTGCATACCAAAAGTGATCTATAGAGTCAGTGCAATTCCTTTCAAAATACCAATGTCATTCTTCACAGACCTAGAAAAATCAGTCATAAATTTCATAGGGAGAAACAAAAAAATCTGGTATAGCCAAAGCATTTCTTAGCAATAAGAACTATGCAGGAGGGCATCACAATTCCTGACTTCAAATTATACTACAGAGCTATAGTAATAAAAACAGCATGGTATTAGCACAAAAACAGACACATAGACCAATGGAACAGAATAGAAGGCACAGAAACAAATCCACACACTTATAACCAATGGATTTTTGACAAAGGTGCCAAACACATACATTGGAGAAAAGATAGCTTTTTCAACAAATGGTGTTGGGAAAACTGGTTATCCATTTGTAGAAAAATGGAATTTAATCCTTACTTCTCACCCTGCACAGGAGTCAACTCAAGATGGATCAAAGACCTGGAAATTAGACCAGAAACTTTGAAGTTAGTAGAGGAGGGCATAGGGCTAACACTCCAACTTATAGGCACAGGTAGAAACTTCCTCAACAAGACCCCCAAAGCTCAGGAAATTAAAACAAGAATGAATAGATTGTACGGCATTAAACTAAAAAGTTTCTGTTTGTCAAAGAAAACCAAGAGTCTAAAGAGAGCCTACAGGATGGGAGAAGATCTTTGCCAGCTGTCCCACAGATAGAGGACTAATATCTACAATATACAAAGAACTTAAAAGACTTAACACTAAAAAACCCAAATAACCCAATCAAGAAATGAGTAATTGAACTAAATAGACACTTCACAAAATAAGAAATACAAATGGCCGATAAATACATGAAAAAATGTTCAACACCATTAGAGGAAGTTGTTTTTGAGGATTTTTTTAGGTGGAATCATTAGAACATATAGTAAGTTGATTTAGAAACATTTCCCATATATAGGCTTCTGTGCTTTTCATAATGTTCTAGTGAAAGCCTTACTTTATATTGATTCTGGTATTTAAATGTAAATCTGAATTGACATTGGTGGATTTATTTTTAGAATGTGTGCTGAGGGCTATGCCAGTGTGGATTAATTTTACTTTTGTGAATAAAACTGGAATGAACCATTTAGTGCAAGGGTTTTTGTAGACACATGTTTTCATTTGTCTTGGGTAAATACCTGGAGTGGGATCACTGGGTTTATGGGAAATGTAGGTTTGATGTTTTGGGGAATTGAGTTTTCCAAAGCAGTGTTCCACTTGCTCCACTTCCTGACGAACCTTTGATTCTGTTCATCCTTTTCATTTTAGCCAGTCATAACTAATAACATTGAATGCTTTCATGTGCTTATTGACCACTTATATTTCTGCTGTTGTGAAGTGTCTGTTCAGATCTTTTGCCTATTAAATATCGTGTTGGTTGTCTTTTTGTTCTAGGAATTCTTTAAGTATTCTGGATACAAATCCTTCATCAGATATATTAGTTGTGAATATTTTCTCTGATCTGTGACTATTTTTTTCAGCAATGCCTTTGACAAGAACATTTTAGTTTTGAATTGAATTTATCAGTTTAGTACAATTTTATTAGTAGAGCTTTTGCTCTAAGAAACCTCTGTGTACCCCAACATTCTGAAGAAACTTTCCCATGTCTTTTTATAAAGGCTTTATAATTAGTCTATGACTTTTGAAGATTTTTTTTTGAGGGGTTATATGTTGTGAAACATGAGAACTGAAGTTTATTTTTACTCATAGAGATAGCCAGTATTTCCAGCGCCATTTGTTGATAAAGACTTTAATCTTGTTCAATTGTTTTGACACCTTTGTCAAAATAATTTGTATGTGTGTATCTCTGTTTCTAGGTCCTCCAGTTCTCTTGTTCTCATTTGCTGATTCCAAGCTGTCATGATTGTTGCTTTAGGTAGTAAGGCCTCTGTTATTTTAAAAATAGTTTTGGTTATTGTAGATCTTTTGCATCCCCATGTAAACTTTAGAATCAATTTATTTCTGTAAAAAACAAAACTGAAAACAAAAAAGCCCAGAAAACAAAAACTCACTGTTCAGTATTATCAGTATATAAAGCCCTAGAGTTCATGAGCTTGACTTTCCATTTATTTAGATCTTTAATTCCTCTCAACAGTGTTTTGCAGTTTTCAGCCTAGGTGTTATGGGCATCTTTTGTAAACTTCCTGCATTTCATGTTTCTCAATATTCGTTTTTAAAGAGTTGTTGAACATTTAATTTTCTAACTGATCACTATTCATGTATAGAATGTAGTTGGTTTAATATTGCTAAGTTCACTTATTCTGGTGGATTCTTTAGTTTTTTTTTTTTTTTTTTGCGGTACCAGGGATTGAAGCCAGGGGCATTCTACTGCCAGGCTATACCCTCAACCCTATTTTTTCATCTTTATTTTGAAACAGGGTTTTTTTTTTTTAATGATGTATGTGAATAGAGTCAGCTTTCTTCATGTCCAATCTGTATACCTTTGATTTCTTTTACTTGTCTTCTTATACTTTCTAAGACCTCCAAGAAAATGTTGAATGGAAGTGATGATATTTGGTATCTTGCCTTGTTCTTGACCTTAGGGGAAAAGCTTAATTATTGCACTGTTGAATATGAAATTAGTCAGAAATTTTTTATATATGCCTTTTTTTTGCGGTACTGGGGATTAAACCCAGGGGCATTCTACTTCCGAGCTACACCCCCAGCCCTATTTTTTGTTCTTTATTTTGAAACAGGGTCTCACTAAGTTGCGGAGGGCCTCACTAAGTAGCTGAGGCTGGCTGCGAACCCTGATCCTCCGGTCTCAGCCTCCCAAGTACTGGGATTACAAGCGTGCACCACCATGCTCGGCTTTATATATGCCTTTTAATGTTGAGGGCTTTTGTTCCCAATTTAAATTTCAAATAGGTCTGCATTTTGATGTAATATTTTCCAGTGTCTCTGAAAATGATCAGTAAGTATTTTTCTTTAATCTGTTAGTGTGGTAAGTTGCACTGAATTTTCTAAGTTAAGCTAACTTTACATGTTTAAAATAAACTCCACTTGGTCATGATTTATTAACTTTTTGTTAAGACTGGCCTCAAATGTGCAATCCTGTCTCAGCCTCCCAAGTACCAGGATTACAGATGTGTACCACTGTGCCCAGTAATAAATTATAGCTTTCAAGGAATTTATTTCTGTTAAGTTGTTGACTTCATCAGCATAAATTTCCTCATAATATCTACTTGTTCTTTTCATGTCTGTTTCTATTTCCTTTCTTTCTTTTTTTTTTTTTTTTTACTTTGGAGTTAATTTGTTTTTTCTTTGCTTCTTTAGTTAGAAGCATAGCTCCTTGATTTTTCACTTTAATTATGAATGTAGGCATTTAAAACTATACATTTCCCTCAAAATCGGATCCCATATATTTTGATATTTTAATTATAATTTGGATCCAAACAACTTTTTATTTTCTATCTGATTATGATATAGGTGTTAGTGTGCTATGTAGAAATGTGTTTTTTAAATTCCTAATGGTTGTAGATACTCTGCGTGTAATATTATTTTTCTACTTTAATATATTTTTGGTCAGAGAATATTGTCTATATTTTATCAATACTGTGTGAGTCATTAGATTTGTTTTATGGTCTCAGCTTTGGTTTAACTTAGAAAATGTTTCACATGTACTTGAGAACAATGACTTTTCTACACATTCTAGAATGAAGGTGCCGTGTTCTTTAAATATCAATTAGATCAAATTGGTTGATAGAGTTATTCAAGTATTCTATATTGAATTTGATTTTTTGATGTTGTTCTATCAGTTACTAAAATATGGATGTCCCTTAACTATGATTAAGACTTGCCCACTTCCCTTTAAGTTAAAAAGTTTTTGTTTTTCTTGGTACTGGGGATTGAACCCAGGGGCATTCTACCTTTGAGCTATACTCCCAGCCCTTTATAATTTTTATTTTGAAATAGGGTCTCACTAAGTGGCTGAGGCTGGCCTCGAACTTGCAATCTTCCTGTTTCAGCCTCCCAAGTACTAGGGTTATAGGCATGCACAACCATGCCCAGCTTGTCAGTTTTTGTGTATCGAATATTCAGAAGGATGTTTTGTGTGTGCACATGCATATTGATCTGTCTTCTTAATGAAATCACTTTTTGATCATCATGAAATCACTCTTGGTTTCTGCTGTTTTCTTGAAATCTATCTTCTGATATTACTATGACCACACTAGCTTTCTTATATTCCTTATAGTATATCTTTTTTCATCCTTTTCCTTTTACATCTCTGTGTTTTTAAGTTTAAACTTTGTTTTTTATAAACAACATGTAATTTGATCCTGTTTAAAAATAATAATTATTAAAAAAAAACACTCTAAGCTAGGCATGGTGGTGCATGCGTGCAATCCCAGGTATTCAGGAAGCTGAGGCAGGAGGATCTCAAATTCAGGGCCAGCCTGGGCAACTTATTGAGATCCTGTCTTAAAGTAAAAGAAAAAGTGTTGGGAATGTAGCTCAGTGCTTGCCTAGGATGTGCAAGGACCTGGGTTTGAACTTTGGTACTGCAAAAACAAAACAACAAATTTTTTTTATCAGGGTTTTTAATTAATTTATACGTTCTGTAATTTTTTATATGTATGAATTTAAGCCTATCATCTTGGTTTTGTTTTCCATTTTGTCCTTTTTGCTCCTGTTGTCTTAGTGAATTATTTTTAGGTACTCCATTATTTACTGATTTTTAGTTATGCCTCTTTATTACTTTTTGAGGTGTTATCCTAGAGAGTATAACATGTATTTTATTTATTTACTTATTTATTTATTTATTTATTTATTTATTTATTTATTTATTTATTTGCAGTACCGGGGATTGAATGCAGGGGCGTTCTACCTCCGTGCTATGCCCCCGGCCCTATTTTTTATACTTTATTTTGAAACAGGGTCTCACGAAGTTGCGGAGGGCTTCACTAAGGAGAGAGAGAGAGAGAGAGACAGACAGACAGACAGACAGACAGACAGGGAGAGAGAGAGCGAGAGAGCTGAGGCTGGCTACAAACCCGGATCCTCCGGTCTCCGCCTCCCAAAGTACTGGGATTACAAGCGTACGCCACCACGCCCGGCATAACATGTATTTTAAAACTATCACAATACCTGCCTTTTCGTAAATAATATAAGAACCTTGGAACAGTGGGTTTCTAATTACCACCCTTTCTCCCTCTGTGCCCTGTTATCTATTTTAATTCTACATACATTATGAATCTATGAACTATATAGCACATAAACTACATATACTCTAAGGTAATTCACTACATTTCTATTTCATGAAATTAATATCAGTGATCTCTTAAAGAAATTTAACATTTACTTATATATGTATGTATGTGTGTGTATGGTTTTTTTTAAAGTCATTTTTTATAGTAATATATTTAGTCTTTCTGGTTTTCTTCATTCTTTCCTGAAGTACTGGGTGTTTGTCTAGTACCATTTGTCTTGAATTCCTTGAGCTAAGTTGATGTAAAGATTTCTTATAATAGAGGTGTGCTGGAGGAGAATTCTTTATTTTGACTATCTGAGATGCCTTTATCTTACCTTCATTTTTGATGGATATAGAATTCTGGACTGATAATTTTTTTCCTTCCCCTCTAGTATTTCAAAGAAGTCAATCCTTTATCTCCAGGTCTCCATTTCTAGTGACAGCTCACCCATCTTTTTTCTTGTCCCTGACTTGTGTCTTCTTTTTCTGACACATGCTCCAACGTGGATGAACATTGAGGACATGCTCAATGAAATAAACCAGTCACAAAAAGACAAATACTTTCTGATTCCATTTACATGTGGTGCCTAGAATAGAAGAGTTCATTAAGATAGAAGCGTGAGCTGGGTGTGGTGGCGCACGCTTGTAATCCCAGTACTTTGGAGGCTGAGACCAGAGGATCCAGGTTCGCGGCCAGCCTCAGCTACTTAGTGAGGCCCTCCGCAACTTAGTGAAACCCTGTTTCAAAATAAAGAATAAAAAAATAGGACTGGGGTGTAGCTCAGAGGTAGAATTCCCCTGGGTTCCATCCCAGTACTGCAAAAAAAAAAAAAAATAGAAGCGTGGTTGCCAGGGCCTGAGGAGATGGGGAATGGGGAGTTATTATTTAGTGAATGTACTTAATGCTGCAGAACTGTACATAGAAAAATGGTTAAGATAGAAAATTTTATATGTATTTTATTGCATTTAAAAACCAAGCAACAACAAGAACGACAACAACAACAAAACCCAGAAACTTAATCCTCACAGTAAAGCCTCAGGAGATGGAAGAGGGGGTTTTGTTTTGGCACCTCATGAGGGGTAACCAGCTCTGTTCCCGTTGTCTTTCAGGCCTGGTGTTTCCCTGACCATGCAGGCATTTTCGGAAGAGGAAAGGAAGCAGTGGTTGGAAGCTCTGGGTGGAAAAGAAGCTGTAAGAGTGATCAACGGTCTTGCTTTATTTCAAATCCTGTAGAGTCGACTCACGTTCATTTTCATGTGATTTTTGTTTGATGGTGTTTGAGACAAGTTCCCTGCTGAAACTGGTATTCAGATTCGTATTGGAAGCATTCAGCAGTCTAGTAATTTGGCTTGGAGAAGCAGCAGCAAACGCCAGACTGGTGTATCATTGGTTTTTATTTCTGGCTTTTCTTGACTTTGCCACTCTGACTCGCTTTGCTGGAGGAAGTCATCAGAATCCTCAGTTTCTTCTTCTCTACCCAACAGTCCTTTGGGTAATGAGTATAATAAATGCTTGCAAATGCTTGTTGGTCTCTGTGGCGACAGAGCAGTAAATACGAGGCAGCGTTAAGTAGCTGCTGTCATTATTTTGTTTGATTTAACAATTTATGGTTTATTCTAATACTTTATAGTATGCAATATTGTTTAGCCTTAGTGAATGGGCCACTGTATTCAGATGCATGGCTTTGAGAAATAATTTAAAGATAATGACTGCTGGCCTTTGGGACTTGAGAATTTGGCAGATCATGTATTAAATTGCAGATTCGGTGAAGATAGTTATAGAAAACACCATAGAACCCATTTAAGTAAACTGCAGGTAAAGTATTATGACTCTAAATATGAGCTTCCAGCACAGGGACCAGGTGGGCTGATTGGAAAGCATTTGCCATTTCCAAAGGGTTTATAAAAACGGAACGAGTATGATTTGAAAAGTGAAAGAGGAGTCCGCTACAACACAGAGAGATACTTTAGAATAGAGCTTATGAGCCTGGTGTGATGGTGCACACTTGTAATCCCAGTACTTGGGAGGCTGAGACTGGAGGATCGCAGGTTCGAGGACAGCCTCAGCTACTTAGTGAGGCCCCCTGCAACTTAGTGAGACCCTGTTTCAAAATAAAGAATAAAAAATAGGGCTGGAGATGTAGCTCGGAGGTAGAATGCCCCTGGGTCCAACCCCCAGTACTGCAAAAAAAAAAAAAGAGCCTATGAAATGGGTAAATGGGTTGAAGATAATGTTATTTCAGCTGGGCGTGGTGCTGCATGCCGGTAATCCCAGTACTTGGGAGGATGAGACAAGAAGATCTCAGGTTTGAGGCCAGCCTCAGCAACTTAGTGAGACTCTGTTTTAAAATAAAAAGAGCTGGAGTGTAGCTTAAGAGGTAGAATGCCCCTGGGTTCAATCCTCAGAACAACAACAACAATACAATAAATACTGTTATTCTATGCTAACAGAGAGCACTTTTGTGAGAGTCTAGGAAATGCAGGCAGGGAGGCTGGTCAACAATGTACACAGAAGTCTTGATGTGGGAGTCGAGAGTATTTACTGTGCTGATGGTTAATGAGATCCAAAACCATCTCTGCTGCTCCTCCTTAGTAAAGGCAGTACAGCTAGGCTCTATCTCCCCAAGAGTCAAGAAGTCCTTGGATAGTGGGATTGTATAGCAGAAAGATCACGTGACTAATCCAGTGAGGAGTCTGTTTGCAATGTCCTGTACCCTTGACTTCTTTAGAAGAAAGAGCCAGGCAATTAACAGACAAAAGCGAGGCTGCGGCAAGACAACATTCACCTCTGTATTTGTATGGGGGATACAGAAGGTATATTTATTAATATAAATATTTTTTGCAGCTGCATGTGCCTTGCAGATAATGGGCCAACAGAGTTCTTAAAGGCTGCTCTCAGAATTACTGCTTTGCTATTTCAGATGCAGTTATTTAAATTATGGGCAGATGTTATTTCTCTCTCTCTCTCTCTCTTTTGTGGGGATTGAACCCAGGGGCATTCTACCTCTGAGCTATACCCCCAGCCCTATTTTATTTTTTATTTTTGAAACAGGGTCTCACTAAGTTGTGGAGGGCCTCACTAAATTGCTGAGGCTGGCCATGAACCTGTGACCCTCCTGTCTCAGCCTCCCAAGTACTGGGATTACAAGTGTGCACCACTAGGCCCCACTGGTTATCTCTTTCTTAAGTAAACAACAGATTTTAAAAGCAGTGGTGAAGAAAATGAACTTCATCTCATCAGTTAGAACACAGACGTTTCTTTGTCAATTTGTAGCTGTAAGGATGAGCATGTCATATATACATCTGTTTTCAGTAAGTTCCTTAAGGACAGAGCCCTTCATCTTATTGCTTGCTAGTTTGGCATACCTCTGGGAGAGATGTCCCTTTTTGTTCTCTTTGCATCTGAGCACACAATGGTATGTAATTAACATGTAATTAGCATTACATATGTAATATGTAAAGAACCAGTTTTTTTTTTTTAACATTCTCACACAGAGCACCAGACGTGGGTTTTTTCCTACTCTGACCCCCTCTGGGGGCTCCTACAATTCAGTTCAATTTTTACACTACCATCCTCAGGTTACTGGCAGATCCTATAAGTGGTGGGCCCAGTCCTGCATGACTGCCCTCACTTCTGATGAGTTACAATTCTGGGCCTTCCATATTTTCAACATGACTCCTCCTTTAGGCTCAGTGATTGGCTAGAATGGCTCACAGAACTCAGGGCAAACCTGTTTTTACTGGTGTGTTGTAAAGGATTGGCCAGATGGGAGAGATGCTTAGGGTGAGGTGTGAAGTGGGGTGGGGTGTACGAGTTTCCTTGTCCCTGTGGGAGCCCCTCCCTCCTAGCACCTTGATGTGTTCACCAAACTGGAAGCTCATCACATCTTGTTCCAGAGTTTTTATAGAGCTTAATCTCCAACTCATGCCCCAGGAGGTCAATGACAGGACTGAAAGTCCCAACCCATTTTTCACTTGGGATGACCAGCCCCATCTGGAGGGTGTCCAGGGACCCTGCCCTAAGTCACCTCATTAGCATAAACTCAGATGCCATCAAAAGGAGCTCCTTAGGATAACAAAAGACACTCCTATCAGGAAATTTCAAAGCTTTAGGACCCTTGTGCCACAAAGCACATTAACCAATATCAAGTGTATGCAGATGTGTCTTTTGCATGGTCTTGAGCGTGCCTACTTGAATCACTTTTACTGATTCATTAAAAGTATTGCTTTCCCTTTTTTCTTTCACTAGCTACTCCACAGTTTTAATAGAGCCATCATCCCAAGACCGGAAGGAAGTAAGTGTTAATTTATAAAAATGACTGTTCTTTCCACTTTTTCGTGTGTTCTTTTGTGTTCATTGCTGATGCCAAAATGCTGCTGGGGGCTGGCTCTCGGCGCCCTCCTTAAGCCAGTCCTCTGCCTACCATATGCATCTCGTCGTATCCACTGGGACCTCCTCCAGGTGTTCCGGACCCTCTCTGATCTTTCCTATCTGTGAACTTCTGTAAGAGTCTTTCTCTACAGTTCACTTTGCTATGTATTCTTATAGCCACAAACACATAAGAGTTTTAGGTATGCCACCTCCAACTTGCTCAGTTGCAAGAGCCAATGGTAGGAGCTATTTCTCTTGTCCTTGTTCCCAAACCTCCTCATCCTACCCTTTCTCATGCTGTATAAAAAATAATCAGAGATATTCTCTAAAGAGAATGGGGTTTTTTTTGGGGGGGTAAGGCATAGCAGAGTGCAGCAATGGGAGTGTGCGTGCCATAGTTAGCTGTGGGCATATTCAGAGAAATTGCAGCAAGGAGAAATATTTAAAGGTAAAATGAGAAGGATTGCATCAGATATTTTGAAACAGTAATGTTCAGTCACAATGATTAATAACAGTAGTCGTGCCAGCTCCAGGTTGAACTGACAGTGGGCGGGCAGGTGTCCTTGTAGAAGTACTTTTTGTATTAGGTCGTGGTAGCCTCTGTGCAAACCTGTGGTTCTGGTAGAGTGAGTCTTTTCTGATAGTTACTACCAGGCAGTCATGTGGAAGAACCCTTCCCTCCCTCCCTCCCTCCTCCCTCTCTTTTATTCTTTTGGTACTGGGGATTGAACCCAGGGACCTTCTACCTCTGAGCTATACCCCCAACCCTATTTTATTTTTTATTTTGAAACAGGGTGTCACTAGGTTGTGGAGGGCCTCGCTGTAAGTTGCGGATGCTGGCCATGAACCCGCAATCCTCCTGTCTCAGCCTCCCAAATACTGAGATTACAGGTGTGTGCCACCACGCCCTGCTGAACTCTTCCTTCTTAACCTCCCAGTTTTATTAAGTTTTTGGTTAAGGTTGACAAAAATGATTCCTTTTTGATTTCGGCAACTTTTACATTCCTTTTATACCTTGTTATACCTTATCCTTATAGCCTCTGTGTATGGGCCATACGAATAGTCTATCATTGCACCTTGGAAATTAGCAACAACAGATTACAACTAAACATATTCACATGTTCTAGGAGGAGGCTCTACACATGCATTGTATATGTTAGGGGAAACTGAAGTGCTGCCTAGCTTGGTATTCTTAATAATACTGAGAAAGCAAAAACATGATCAGATCTACTGGGTTCCTTGTGAAGTTTGGTATGTTTGGAGAAATTAAGGTTACATTTATCAGATGTCCACAATTTGCAGTTGCTTATGTTATGTAACATAATTTCAAAATAATTGTGATCAATTGTGCTGTTGCTTGAATGAAAGACATCTCCTGGACCCCAGCACTGGATGTCGACCGGGAACATAGCGCCTCCACTGGGCACCGGCAGCGAGTCAGCTTCTCCCTCCTCACACCTTTCCTCTCTTGTCTCTCTCCTCATCATCTTCTTTATTCCTCCCCCCCTTTTCCTTTCTTTCTCTTCCCTGGTTCCCTCCTTTCCTTTTTTTCTTTTCTCTTTATCTCTCCCTTTCTTCCTTATTTATTATAGAGAATTTAAAACATGACCTTTTTGGGAAAAACAGTTTTGCTACTCAGAAAGAACTGCTTGCATTTTATGAAGCTTTGTGAATAGAGGATTCTTGACCAGTAAACCACTGCTCAATATTCATCATTAAAATTCTCCTCAAGCTTACACTCATGGATTGTTCTGGAATCCCTGATGAGAGCCAGGGCTTAGTGTTAACTGTGTCCTGGATTCCAAACACAGCGGCTCAGTGTACCACTTTTCTTGATTTAATTTTTGAAACAAAAATTGGCTTTCCTTAGGATATACAAATATGCCAACTAATCATAGGCAAGCATCTATATTAGAAAAATATAAAATTATATTTTCAAAATAGTCTGTTCTGCCACATGAGCCATCTGTTTTTAATCCATTATGAAAATAATAAAATCTTATTTTAAAAGCTTGGAATATGGGATAAAATATCAAAATTTTAATTTGAACTTACTGTCCAAATAATATTTTAAGAAGTTTTTCTTAAGATTTCCCTGTGTTTAAAAAAAAGTTTGCATTCTTTGCCTCTCAAGTAATTTAAGAACCTTGATTCATATATGTAGTTTTCTTTAACTGAGATACTGTTGGAATTTTTGGCAAATATATCTTGAATATTTCTAGATAGCTTCCCATAGAGATTTATATTACTTTCTTTCCAACTGTTTAAAAGAAGTACGTTTACTAACTTAAAAATTTTTATATTATAAATTTATTTACAAATTGGTAATACATGTCCTGATGTTCTAGCAAGTGTTTTTCTAAATATATAAAATTTCCATTTACACTCTTCACAAGGAAATATATAGCCTTTAGTTTTTTAAAAATAATGCAATAAAACTTGATTGAATTAAATATTTTTGAAGGGAACAGAAATATGAACAGTACTTGTGTCCTTAATATTTTATAACTTGATTTCTTTTAGGTGCACAGCTGGATAAGATGGGATTCACAATTCTCAGAAAATGCATCAGTGCAGTTGAGACACGAGGTAACAGGATTGAATCGTTTTAGTCATGAAAGGCTGTCGGTATGTAAAACCTAAAAGTCCATTTCAAATGCCCCCTGCAGGGCTGAGTGTTGCAGCGCGAAGTGCAGTAGGACAAAATGCTCATTCTAGTTATCAGAGTCAGCCCTTCATTCATAGGACAACTTGCAATGTGGCATTTTCCTTTTTGAGAGTTATACTTGTTTCCAGATCTGCCATAACAAAACTCCACAGACGAGGTGGCATGATCAACAGAAATCTCTTTTCTCACAGTTCCAGAGCCCGGAAGTCCAAGCTCAAGGTGGCCCAGGCTCGTTTCTCCCTCCTTGGCTTGCAGGCGGCCACCTTCCTGCCTTGTCCTCCCACGGATTTTCCTCTGTGCGTGCATTTCCCTGGTGTCTCCTTTGTGTATTCAAATTTCCTCTTCTTATGAGACCTTGAATCATATTGGATTAAGGCTCTGCTCCAGTGAGCTCATTTTAGCTTAATCACCTCTTTAAAGGCTGCATGTCCCAGTACAGTCACGAGGTAGTGGGGAGTTAGGGCTTCATCGTTGGGGTTTCTGGGGGACACAGTTGAACTCATGAGCCTCATTGGAGGAATCAGCCCTGTTGAACAACCAGTCGTAGTCACTTTGGTTCAAGTACTTTGAATATCTTCTCCATCCTTCTGTGCTTCATGGGCCCCATTACAAAATCGTCTTTAGGACAGGGGATGTAGCCCAGTGTGAGAGCGCTTGCCTAGCATTCGCAAAGCTCTGGGGTCAATTCCCAGCACTGCAAAACAACACCAACAAAAACAATAAATCTTGATCGAGGTGTAATTTCCATACAGTGAAAACCACTGATTGTAACTGTACAAATTGACGAGTTTCAAAGAATATATGCAGTTATGTAACTACCAGTACTTCACTCATAGACAATTTCTGATTTTCCTCCACATTCCCTACCGCCCCTTTGCTGTTGCTCTCCACTTCCACCTTGGTCTTCGGCATCCACCAAGCTGCTTTTTATCATGCTAGTTCTGTCTTAAAAGAAAAAAGTGTTTCTTAAACATTTTATACAGTGAAATCAGGCAGTTTACAATCTTTCCACTCTGGCTTTATGTAGCATAGTTCTTTAGAGATTCTTTTTATTAGGTGTAGCCTTAAGTTCATTTCTTTTTACTGCCAGGTAGTGTGTTAGTCAGCTTGTTGTCACTGTGATAAAGCACCTGAGGAGATCATCTTAAAGGAGGAAGGATTTATTTCGGCTCACAGTCCACGGTTGGCTGCCTCCATGGCTTTTAGGTCTGTGGTGAGGCAGCACATCATGGTGGGAGGGCGTGGGAGAAGTCTGTTCACTTCATGGCAGCCAGGGAGGAGAGGGACACACACACACACACACACACACACACACACACACACACACAAACACACCCCTAACACACCCTAACACACCCTAACACACCCTACACACCTCTATGGAAAATCCTCAAAGCACCTCCTACAGTTTCTGCCACCTCCCAATAGTCCATTCAGCTATGAATTCCTCAATGGATTAACCCCTTGATGAGATCAGACCCCTCATGACTCCCCAAAGCCCCACCTCTGAATACTGCTGCACTGGGAACCAAGCCTCCAACACGTGAGCCTTTGGGGACATTTCATATCCAAATCTAACGGGCAGTATTCTGTTATGTGGGTGCACAGCAGTGTGTTTATCCACTTACCTGCTGATAAATATTTGGATCATTTCCATTTTAAATTTAAGAAATGCTGCCGGGCGTGGTGGCGCATGCTTGTAATCCCAGTACTTTGGGAGGCGGAGACCGGAGGATCTGGGTTCGCGGCCAGCCTCAGCTCTCT